>MCJB01047032.1:0-52055 GCA_002018475.1 Nicotiana obtusifolia
GTGCATAGGCCTTTGACTGTCACTCAGAATGGTAAAAGTATTATAGGATGAACACAGTACGTCTTGAAACTTCATACTTATCTATCAACAAAGACAAGTTTAAAGTTTATAGAGAAGGAAAAAGTACTTCTACTGTCCTACAGTTAGAACGAAAATACAATCTTAAAATCATTAATTTTGTAATAAAAAATGGCGCCCAGTACTATAAGCAACATTCTTAAGTGCATCAGATCATTAAAAAAAGGTCTTTATCCATATATTTTTTTAGTTGTTTTAATACAAGTATTACAATATTTACAATCACCAGGAAAACATCATCAACCATCACACTCTAAAATGTGGCCATGATCTAGAAGTCAATTTTTTCTTTTTAGTTTGAGTAAATTCATTAGTAGTCTCATTGGCGTGCATAGCCCTTTGACAGTCACTCAGAATGGTAAAAGTATTATAGGATGAACACAGTACGTGTTGAAACTCCATACTTATCTATAAGCAAAGACAAGTTTAATGTTTATAGAGAAGAAAAAAGTGCTTCTACTGTACTACAGATAGAACGAAAATAAAACCTTAAAATCATTAATTTTGTAATAAAAAATGGCGCCCAGTACTATAAGCAACATTCTTAAGTGCATCAGATCATTAAAAAAAGGTCTTCATCCATATATTTTTTAGTTGTTTTAATAAAAGTATTACAATACTTGCAATCACCAGGAAAACATCATCAACCATCACACTCTAAAATGTGGCCATGATCTAGAAGTCAATTTTTTCTTTTTAGTTTGAGTAAATTCATTAATAACTTCATTGGCCTGCATAGGCCTTTCACTGTAACTCTGAATGATAAAAGTATTATTGGATGAACACAGTACGTCTTGAAACTCCATACTTATCTATGACCAAAGACAAGTTTAAAGTTTACAGAGAAAGAAAAAGTACTTCTACTGTCCTATAGAAAGAACGAAAATACAATCTGAAAAACATTAATTTTGTAATAAAAAATGGCGCCCAGTACTATAAGCAACATTCTTAAGTGCATCAGATCATTAAAAAAAGGTCTTTCATCCATATATTTTTTTAGCTGTTTTAATACAAGTATTACAATACGTACAATCACCAGGAAAACATCATCAACCATCACACTCTAAAATGTGGCCATGCTCTAGAAGTCAATTTTTTTGTTTTTAGTTTGAGTAAATTCATTAGTAGTCTCAATTGCGTGCATAGTCCTTTGACTGTTACTTTGAATGGTAAAAGTATTATAGGATGAATACACTACGTCTTGAAACTCCATACTTATATATAAGCAAAGACAATTTTAAAGTTTATAGAGAAGGAAAAAGTACTTCTACTGTCCTACAGATAGAACGAAAATACAACCGTAAAATCATTAATTTTGTAATAAAAAATGGCGCCCAGTACCATATGCAACATTCTTAAGTGCATCAGATCATTACAAAATGGTCTTCATCCATATATTTTTTAGTTGTTTTACTACAAGTATTACAATACTTATAATCATCAGAAAAACATCATCAATCTAAAATGTGGCCATACTTTAGAAGTCAATTTTTTCTTTTTAGTTTGAGTAGATTCATTAGTAGTTTCATTGGCGTGTATAGGCCTTTGACTGTCACTCTGAATGGTAAAAGTATTATAAGATAAACACAGTACGTCTTGAAACTCCATAATTATCTATAACAAAAGATAAGTTTAAAGTTTACAGAGACGGAATAAGTACTTCAACTGTCCTACAGATAGAACGAAAATAAATTAAATGCATCAAATCATTACAAAATGGTCTTCATCCATATATTTTTTAGTTGTTTTAATACAAGTATTACAATACTTACAATCACCAGGAAAACATCATCAACCATCACACTCTAAAATGTGGCCATGCTCTAGAAGTCAATTTTTTCTTTTTAGTTTGAGTAAATTCATTAGTAGTCTCATTGGCGTGCATAGGCCTTTGACAGTCACTCAGAATGGTAAAAGTATTATAGGATGAACACAGTACGTGTTGAAACTCCATACTTATCTATAAGCAAAGACAAGTTTAAAGTTTATAGAGAAGGAAAAAGTACTTCTACTGTACTACAGATAGAACGAAAATAAAACCTTAAAATCATCAATTTTGTTACAAAAATGGCGCCCAGTGCTGTAAGCAACATTCTTAAGTGCATCAGATCATTACAAAATGGTCTTCATCCATATATTTTTTAGTTGTTTTAATAAAAGTATTACAATACTTACAATCACCGGGAAAACATCATCAACCATCACAGTCTAAAATGTGGCCATGCAATAGAAGTCAATTTATTCTTTTTAGTTTGAGTAAATTCATTAATAACTTCATTGGCCTGCATAGGCCTTTCACTGTAACTCTGAATGATAAAAGTATTATTGGATGAACACAGTACGTCTTGAAACTCCATAATTATCTATAACCAAAGACAAGTTTAAAGTTTACAGAAGGAAAAAGTACTTCTACTGTCCTATAGAAAGAACGAAAATACAATCTTAAAATCATTAATTTTGTAATAAAAAATGGCGCCCAGTACTATAAGCAACATTCTTAAGTGCATCAGATCATTAAAAAAAGGTCTTTATCCATATATTTTTTTAGTTGTTTTAATACAAGTATTACAATATTTACAATCACCAGGAAAACATCATCAACCATCACATTCTAAAATGTGGCCATGATCTAGAAGTCAATTTTTCTTTTTAGTTTGAGTAAATTCATTAGTAGTCTCATTGACGTGCATAGGCCTTTGACTGTCACTCAGAATGGTAAAAGTATTATAGGATGAACACAGTATGTCTTGAAACTTCATACTTATCTATCAACAAAGACAAGTTTAAAGTTTATAGAGAAGGAAAAAGTACTTCTACTGTCCTACAGTTAGAACGAAAATACAATCTTAAAATCATCAATTTTGTAACAAAAAATGGCGCCCAGTATTATAAGCAACATTCTTAAATGCATCAATATCATTACAAAATGGTCTTTCATCCATATATTTTTTAGCTGTTTTAATACAAGTATTACAATACTTACAATCACCAGGAAAACATCATCAACCATCACACTCTAAAATGTGACCATGCTCTAGAAGTCAATTTTTTTGTTTTTAGTTTGAGTAAATTCATCAGTAGTCTCAATTACGTGCATAGTCCTTTGACTGTTACTCTGAATGGTAAAAGTATTATAGGATGAATACACTACGTCTTGAAACTTGTGATGACTCACTTTTATACCCCGTATTATGTCCTTAATTATATTATGTGAAAAATTAAGTCGAGTAAATTGTACTCGAAGTAAATCGATAAGAAATGAGACACATGGTCTCTTTTTAAGAAACTTAAGTCACAAAAGTCGATCGTTGATTGACTTATGAGTTAGAAGGTTCGGATTTGAATTCCGACGACTCGGTTAGCTTCGGGGTAGGATTTATGACTTAGTCGAGTGACCGGAGTAAGTCTTGGAGACCCCAAACAAAACTAGGCTTGAATCGATGAAGTTCGAATTTCCGGTCGATAGGTGAAATTTTGATTCGGAAGTCGGAATGAAATTCCGAAAGTTGCTGTAGCTTCGTTATGTGATTTAAGACTTGCGTGCAAATTTTCAGACCATTCGGACGTGGTTTGGTCAGATTCGGATCAAAGGATCGATTTAAGAATCCCTGGAGTCCGTAGGTTTGAATCTAATGCAAACCTGATAATTTGATGTTTATCCTTGTGTTCCAATGATTGGAACAAGTTTAAATGAGATTATAGAACATGTGTTCATGTTCAGATTAGTGAACAAGCTCCAAACTCAATTTTGTTTGCGGCATTAGCTCCGTATTGAAATTACGGAGCCATAGCGAAAAGAATCATCTAAATCAGACTCCGTATGAAAAAGTTAGGCTTAATCTTGTAAAAGAAGAAAAATAGATCAGTTGGCAGATGAGTTTCGCGGCCAAAAAGTGATTCGCTTTTTGGATAAGCGAATCGCGAAACCCCTCAACCCATCGCGAAGTGAAGCAGAAGCTTCAGGTGAGAATCGCGACCAAAAAGCGGTTCGCATAATCAAAAAGCGAACCGCGAAAATGACAAAAGCAGTCGCGAAGTGGAACAGAACTAGAGGGACCATTTCGCGGTGAGTTCGCGATTCGCGAACTTGAAAAGCGAATCGCGAATTTGACAAGTTAGTCGCGAACGCAGACAGAACATGAGGGGCTATTTCGCGACGAGAAAAGCGGTCCGCATGTTGAAAATGCGAACCGCGAAATGCACCTGGGCATCGCGAAATTGGGCAGAACCTTGGGCAGCCCTTTTGTTCATTCCCCGATGGGAAAAGCGGTTCTCGAACGTGAAATGCGAACCGCGAATCCCACATTGGCGTCGCGAAATCGACTTTTGCTGAGTATTTTGCCCGATTTTTTAACCCACTATAAATAGGACCTAGGGTCCATTTGTGCACATCTGAAACACATAGCTCAATACCCACGAGAGAAAATATCTTCAAACACAAAGAATCACTAGAAATCAACCCCAAAACACACATGCAAAGAAGATTTACATGAGTAATCTTGCAAACAAAGGGGTTGTACTACCTTAGACACATTTGGGGCTTTTAAGAAGAAGATTAAAGTGAAGCTTAGAACTAATAGAGAGGGAATCTCAAGAGAAACATCGGGTAAGTATTCTATACCCTAAATCCCTCTTAGATTATGATTTCCATGCTTAATCCCATTGTAAATTCACGAATTTGTGAAAGAGAAGAACCTAGGGTTCTTCTCAATTTCTGAAAATATGAAATTGGGGATTAAGGTCAATCCGGTGTCGGAATTTGACGAATTTGATATGCATGGACTCGTATTGTAATGGGTAATTACATTTTATGAATTCCGAATGATTTCGAGAAATGGGCCCCACTATTGACCTTGAGTCCAATTTCGGGAATTTACCCGTAAATCTTGTGAATTTAAATGGAAATTGGTTTCCATTGTGGGTATTGAACATAATGAATTGTTTATGAATAGATTTGGAGCCTTTGGACGCAAGGTGTCAAGGCAAAGGTTTGTCGAAACCTTGAATTCCTGTTGCCAAGCGAGGTAAGTGTCCGTTCTAGCCTTGGCTTGAGGAATTAGGAACTATGTGCTACGTGCTAAAGTGTTTCTGTAGGTCGTGGTCATCATGGGTTACAGCAGGGGCAGTCATCACTCATTGCCCTTCCAGCTCATGCCCCGTCGGCCCAGGGTCCTCCTAAGCCAAGTGCATCTGCTAGAGCACCAGGGAGTTGTTATGATTGTGGCGAGATGGGCCACATGTGGAGGCAATGTCCTCATCGTGGTGCTAGATTGTTCCAGCAAAGGGGTCAGCCCTCGACTTCTGCTCCAGTTACCTTACCGCCCGCCCAGCCGGCTAGGGGTGGAGGTCAGGCAGCCAGAGGTCATCCCAGAGGGGGAGGTCGAGTAGGCGGTGGCCAGGCTCGATTTTATGCTATCCCAGGCAGGACAGATGGCAGTGCTTCAGATGCCGTTATTACAGGTGTTGTTTCATTCTGCAACAAAGATGCCTCTGTATTATTTGATCCCAATTCTACCTATTCATATGTGTCCTCATATTTTCCTCAACATTTGGGTATGCCCCGGGAGTTTCTCGCTTTACCTGTTTATGTGTCTACCTCGGTGGGCGATACTGTTATTGTAGACCGTGTGTACCGATCGTGTATTGTGACTATTGGGGGGTCTGGAGACCCGAGCAGACCTATTGCTACTAAGCATGGTAGATTTTGATGTCATTTTGGGCATGGATTGGCTATCTCCATGTCGTGCTATTTTAGACTGTCATGCTAAGACAGTTACTTTGGCTATGCCGGGTGTGCCGCGGATAGAGTGGCGTGGCGTGACTGATTATATTCCTAGTGGGGTGATATCATACTTGAAAGCTCAGCGTATGGTTGGGAAGGGTTGCCTTGCATACCTAGCGTTTGTGAGGGATGTTGGAGCTGAGACTCCAAGCATCGATTCGGTTCCAGTTGTGAGGGATTTTCCCGATGTATTTCCCGCAGACCTGCCGGGAATCCCACCGGACAGGGATTTTGATTTTGGCATGACTTGGTGCCGGGCAGTCAGCCCATTTCTATTCCGCCGTATCGTATGGCACCAGCAGAGTTCAAAAAATTAAAGGAGCAACTTCAAGAACTCCTAGATAAGGGGTTCATTCGGCCTAGTGTGTCACCTTGGGGTGCACCGGTTCTATTTGTGAAAAAGAAGGATGGCACGATGAGAATGTGCATCGATTATAGGAAATTGAACAAGGTAATAATCAAGAACAAATATCCTTTGCCTCGTATCGATGATTTAGTTGACCAGCTTCAGGGAGCATGAGTGTTCTCTAAGATTGATCTCCGTTCAGGATATCACCAGTTAAAGATCAGGGATGCAGATATTCTTAAGACTGCATTCCGGACTAGATATGGCCACTATGAGTTTCTTGTCATGTTTTTCGGGCTAACCAATGCCCCAGCAGCGTTCATGCAGTTAATGAACAATGTATTTCGGCCTTATCTAGATTCGTTCGTGGTGGTATTCATTGATGATATTCTGGTGTACTCGCGTAATCAAGAAGAGCACGCCGAAATTTGTGAGTTGTATTACAGAAATTGAGGGAGGAGAAGCTTTATGCAAAATTCTCTAAGTGCGAGTTTTGGCTCAATTCAGTGGCTTTCTTGGGACACGTGGTGTCTAGTGAGGATATAGAGGCGGTCCAGAGTTGGCCTAGACCGTCCTCAGTCATAGAGATTCGTAGCTTTCTTAGGTTGGCAGGCTATTATCGCCGGTTTGTTCAGGGATGCTCATCCATCGCATCGCCCTTGACCAAATTTACTTAAAAGGGTGTTCCATTTGTGTGGTTGGACAAGTGCGAGGAGAGCTTTCAGAAGCTCAAGACCGCCTAGACCACAGCTCCAGTATTGGTTCTACCGTCAGCCTCGGGTTCGTATACCATATATTGTGATGCCTCAAGAATTGGGGTCGGTTGTGTATTAATGCAGGAGGGTAGAGTTATTGCTTATGCTTCTCGTCAGTTGAAGCCTCATGAGAAGAACTACCCCGTGATTGTTTTGGAGCTGGCTGCCATAGTTCATGCTTTAAAGATTTGGAGGCATTACTCATACGGCGTATCTTGTGAGGTGTTCACTGATCATCGTAGCCTTCAACATTTGTTCAAGCAGAAGGATCTAAATTTGAGGCAGGGCGATGGCTAGAATTGCTCAAGGATTACGATATTACTATACTATACCATCCGAGAAAGGCCAACATGGTGGCCGATGCTTTAAGCCGAAAGGCAGTGAGTATGGGGAGTTTGGCATACATTCCAATTGGACAGAGACCTCTCGCAGTCGATGTCCAGACCTTGGCCAATAGGTTTGTGAGATTAGACATCTCAGAATCCAATCGGGTGTTGGCTTGCGTGGTTTCTCGGTCTTCGTCATACGATCGCATTAGGGAGCGTCAGTATGACAATCCCCATTTGCTTGTCCTCAAGGACATAGTTCAGCATAATGATGCTAAGGATGTGACCATCAGCGACGATGGAGTGTTAAGGATGCATGGCCGAATTTGTGTACCCAATGTGGATGGGCTCCTAGAGTTGATTCTGGAGGAGGCCCATAGCTCACGGTATTCCATTCATCCGGGTGCCGCAAAGATGTACCAGGATTTGAAGCAACATTATTGGTGGAGAAGGATGAAGAAGGATATTGTGGGATTCGTAGCTTGGTGTCTCAACTGTCAGCAAGTAAAATATGAACATTAGAGGTCGGGTGGTTTGCTTTAGCAGATAGCTATTCCCGAGTGGAAATGGGAGCGGATCACTATGGACTTTGTTGTTGGACTCCCGCGGACTTTGAAGAAGTTCGATGCTATCTGGGTGATTGTGGATCGGTTGACCAAGTCCGCGCACTTCATTCCTGTGTGTACTACCTATTGTTCAGAACGGTTGGCAAGGATTTATATCCGAGAGATTGTCCGGCTGCATGGTGTTCCAGTTTCTATCATTTCAGATAGAGGTACGCAGTTCACTTCACAGTTCTGGAAAGCCGTGCAGAGGGAGTTGGGTACTTAGGTGGAATTGAGCACAGCATTTCATCCTCAGATGGATGGGCAGTCAGAACGTACCATTCAGATACTGGAGGACATGTTGCGTTCATGTGTTGTTGATTTCGGAGGTTCATGGGATGAATTTCTACTGCTTGCAGAGTTCGCTTATAACAATAGCTACCAGTCAAGTATTCAGATGGCTCCGTATGAGGCTCTGTATGGGAGGTGGTGTAGATCTCCGGTTGGTTGGTTCGAGCCCGGCGAAGCTAGGCTATTGGGGACTGACTTGGTTCAGGATGCTTTATCGAAGGTGAAAACAATCCAGAGAGGCTCCGTACAGCACAATCGAGGCAAAAGAGTTATGCCGATAGAAAGGTTCGAGATGTGTCTTACATGGTTGGTGAGAAGGTCTTGCTGAAGGTTTCGCCCATGAAAGGTGTTATGAGATTCGGGAAGAAGGGGAAATTAAGTCCTCGGTTCATTGGGCCGTTTGAAGTACTTCGGAGAATCGGGGAGGTGGCATATGAGCTTGCTTTGCCACCTAGTCTGTCGAGTGTTCACCCAGTATTTCATGTCTATATGCTCCGGAAGTATATTGGGGATCCGTCTCATATTTTGGACTTCAGCACGATTCAGTTGGATATTAATTTGACCTATGAGGTGGAGCCAGTGGCGATTTTGGATCGTCAGGTTTGGAAGTCGAGGTCCAAGGAGATAGCTTCGGTGAAAGTTCAATAGAGAGGTCGGTCCATGGAGGAGGCTACCTGGGAAACCGAGCAGGACATGCAGAGCAGATACCCTCACCTATTTGAGACTTCAGGTATGTTTCTTGACCCGTTCGAGGACGAATGTTTGTTTAAGAAGGGGAGAATTTGACGACCCGGCCAGTCGTCTCGTGGGTTACTGCTCCGTCTTCCCCATTTTCTGTCTCATTATGTTTCGTTATTTGTGTTTAACGTAACCAAGTCGAGTAGTTGAGTGCGGGATGAACTTGGTAAGAAACAAAACACTTAGTCTCTTTCAAGAAGGTTTAAATCGAAAAGTCAACCGGATGTTGACTTCTGGGTTAGAGGGCTCGGATGCGAGTTCCCATGGTTCGGTTAGTTTTGGGAGATGATTTATGACTTAGGAGTGGGATCAGAGTTAGTTTTGGAGGTCCGGTCTAGAATTAGAGTTGAATTGGCGAAGTTAGAATTTTGGTAATTTCCGGGTGTTAGGCGAGATTTTCATCCGAGGGTCGGAATGGGATTCCAAAAGTTGCTATAGCTTCGATATGTGATTTAGGACTTGCGTGCAAAATTTTGGGTCATTCGGATAAGGTTTGGTGGGGTTTAGATCAACAGAGCGATTTAGAGGATTTTGAAATCATTAGGCTTGAATCCGACTCGAATTGGGCATTGAGAGGTTGTTTGAGCGTTCCGAAGGCCTCGGATGAGTTTTGGGTGGTTAAACGGACTAATTCATCGTTAGAAAAGAAAGTTGCAGAAAACCAAGTGTCGAGAATGCGGTCGCATTTCTCAAATGCGGACCGCATATCTCTCTAAGAGATCGCAAACCCAGGCAGGTTTCTGGACAAAATTCATGTCAGAAATGCGGTAGGAAATGCGGAACGCATATCTAACATGCGGACCGCATATCTGACATTGAGACCGCAAACTGAGACAGAAAAACTGAACAAATTTAACGTCAAGAATGCGGTCGAAAATGCGATCGCAAACCTGAAATGCGGACCGCAAACCATGCTTCATGTTGAAATTGCGGTGAAGGCTAGGGCCACTTTTGCAGTAGCCACGTCAAATATGCGAACCGCATATCTGTTCTGCGACAGATATGCGATCGCATATAAGGCCGGATAGGGGTGTTTTCGTCCCGATTTTTGACCCCTTTATAAATAGAAAGTAGTACCCATTTGCCATGCAAAACTATTTTCCATTACCCACAAAGAGAAACACCTCCAAACACCATAGAATCACAGCAAATCAACCTTAAAATCATATCCAAGGGACATTTTCTTGGACAAATTCTCAAGAGGAAGAATTTTGACCATCTTGAACATTGTTGGAGCTATAGAGCTCGGGTTAAAGCAAGTGTTGAGGCAATTCCTGGAAGATTTCCAAGGGAAAACATCGAGGTAAGTGTTCTTGACTTAATCTTGGTCAAAATTACCCAAACCTACTGCTATTCTAGCTTGTAATTAGGAATAAGTTGGGAAAATTGTGGGAAAATCCTTAAGTTTAGATTTTAAGACTTGGAGGTCGAACCGATGTCGGAATTCGATAAATCTTGTATGGTTGAACTCGTGGGAAGATAAGGAACCCGTTGAGCTGAAAAATTACTGAATTTCGAAAAAGTGGGCCCGGGGCTCGGGTTTTGCTAATTTTGGGATTTCTTAGTATTTATCGATTGTTTTCGCGCGGGCTTTGTTCCCTCAACATATTGTGACGTAATTGTTCTGAATTTGGATAGATTCGACGCACGTGGAGGCCAATTCGAAGGGCAAAGGCGTCGTGGGCTAGGACTTTAGCCGGTTTGAGGTGAGTAGTGATTGTAAATGATGTCCTGAGGGTTCGAAACCCCGGATTTGCACATCGTAGTGCTATATTGATGTGAGGCACACGCTCGATGATGAGCGTGGGGTCGTTTACTACTGGGACTGTGACATGATCCGTCCCGATTGATGATTTTTACTACATATTTGATTGAAACCTATTTGATATCATCATGTTTTGGGCCGATTGCCATATTTGGGCTTCGTGCCAATTGTTTGAACCCTCCGGGGATTTTTATCACTATTTCCTCACTATTTGTACTTATTAGTTGAACTCAGTCATGTTGTTTCCACTGTTGTACAACTCAGCCACTTTTTACTCAGTTTTGAGATTTACACAATATTTGAAATGATGTTTGGGCTGAGAACTACTGTTTTACTATGCCCGAGGGGCTTGTGATGATTTTCCGACTGAGTGCGGCCGAGGGCCAGGTGTGAGGTTTTACTGAGTGATATGAGGCCGAGGGCCTGAGATACTGTATATACGCCGCGAGGTGGCTTGATTGATATGAGGCCGAGGGCCTAGATGTATGCCACGAGGTGGCTTGATATAGCGCTTGGGCCGTAAGGGGCCCCTCCCGGAGTCTGTACACCCCCGGTGAGCGCAGGGTACCCCGAGATAATACAGTTGGTAACAATGACAACTGTAGGTTACAGTTGGTAACAATGACAACTGGTAACCAGAGATATTACAGTTGGTAACAATGACAACTGTAGGTTATGGTTGGTAACAATGACAATCGGTAACCAGAGATATTACAGTTGGTAACAATGACAACTGTAGGTTCCAGTTGGTAACAATGACAACTGGTAACCAGAGCTGTGAGATTGATACTGAGCCCAGGAATATCACAGTTGGTAACAATGACAACTGTAGGTTACAATTGGTAACAATGGAAACTGGTAACCAGAGATGGGAAGATTTTTAAATGACTTCTTACTGATTTACTGTTTTCAAATAATGATTTACTGCTTCATTATGCATTGCCTTGAGCTTTACGTGTTTCCTTACTTTCAATCATTATTTATATGTGCTACTCACTGAGTTGGAAGTACTCACATTACTCCGTGCACCATGTGTGCAGATTTAGGCGTTATTGAATCCGCTCCGAGGCATTGACTACGATTGTCAGAGCGGTGACTCAGAGACTACAAGGTAGATGCTGGCGTCCGCAGCCCCGTATCTCTTTATATTGTTATTCCCAGTTTCCTCAAACAATTGTGCCAGAGATATTGTAATAGTAATCTTGTTGTTAGGATTTCTTTAGTTGCTCATGACTTTGTGACACCCCGGTTTCGGGCTGTTGTTGGGATAGTTCACTATGTTTTTCCGCAAATGATTGCTATTAAACTATGTTGTGTTGTTCTCTTGTAAAATTAACTGCTTAAAATGAGATTTAGTTTGAATTGGCTGGCCTCGTCTTCACGAGAGGCGCCATCGCGACCGGGTTTGGGATTTGGGTCGTGATACTCTCAAAACACAATTCTTCATTTTTCAAGACTTTGACAAAATTTCTCAATTTTCCTCTTTGATTCTAATTACTTTGCTGTTAAAATCTAAGGTATAATCATGAAATATAATTGAAAATTGATAAGAATAAATTACCCAATATTTGTAAATGAATGTTCCCTCCAAAATCGCCCAAAATCGAGCTCCAAAAGCTTGTGAGAAAAGTAACTAAATTCCGAAACAAGAAAAAAAAATGCAGCAACTGTCCCAGCTCGATTCAGGTCCTCGATGATCCCAAAACTCACGTTTGATAGGCCCAAAATGATGGTTGCAATATTACACCCAAGATAGCCTCTTGAATCACCCAATTTGGCCTTAAAATGAGGGAGATATGAAGCTTAAAAAGAAATCTGAAAGTTTGAATGGCATTTTCGTAATTATTTACACACAAAAAAACCAGCAATAAGAAATTTTTCGTTTTAGCACCCAAAAATCTTTTGGAACCTCCAGGACACAAACCAAATACGCATTTCATTCAGAAAAACCGCTACAAACCCGCTCGCGCACTCCTAACACCAAAAAAAGGTTATCCTAACCCGATACTGACCGTGGTCAAACTACAAATCTTTAATATAGCTAGTTTCTCAACCAATGATCTGAAACGCACCCGAGCCCCAGGGGACCCCATCCAATCATATCAAGAAGTACAAATACATCATACTAACTTATCCAAAGCCTCAAAACACTCAAACACATCCGAGCCCACGAGGCTCAAACCGAATAGATGTCATGACCCAACCGGAGGGCCGCGACCGGTACTGGACCCTACACAACGGGCACCGGCGTACCCTTCGTCTAACTTTCCTTATTATCTATAAGCCTTGACATATATCAGTCTATCAGGACCTGCAGCACGACATGCAGCGTCCAAAAATAAAAGGACATCAGTACGGATAAGGTACTGAGTATGTAAGATGGGAAAACATAATATAAGAGCAATAATATAAGTCAGGATAAAAAACATATAACCTGTACCATCTGAACGCCTCTGAGGGCGACTAGCCATGACATGCTTGACGTGCTTATGCATATACATATTACCTTTCTAAAATCATCATATACATATAAATTATCATTATCATCATCTTATACATAACCTTTGTGGCCTTATCATTATAATATACATTTACATACGCCTCCGTGGGCTTTATCGTTATCATATACATTTACATACGCCTCTGTGGGCTTTATCGTTATCATATACATACGCCTCCATGGGCTCATTATTATCATACCCAACTGATCAGTGGTTGCACAATAAGTGCCATCGCCCGGCCGACCATAATGCGGCTCGGTGTTTACATAGTTGCACAATAGGTGCCATCGCCCGGCCGGCTATACCGAGGCTCGGTGTAGTAAAATAGATAATGCATGCTGGACTCACATGAATCATACTTCCATGACGACGTAAGATCAAATAAATAACAATACATCAAGCCTTCCATAAGTGGGGAATAATATAAGCAATCCTAGCTTCTAAGAATAGAGTATCTTTGAGGGCTCGTACATTCATTGCATTTGTATAATTGGAGTCGTGCAAAGAAAGAACGGTATAGTCTTACATACCTGGTATATACTGCACCAGTTCTCAAGCTTCGCAACTGTTACAATTCCTTATCTTAGTCTACGAATAAAGAACAATTCAATTGTTTCTCTCTAAGCGTTATAGTCATTATTGACCACAATCCCTAAATTCATATGGTGTTTTCTCCACACCCTTCTTCTTCTAAAACTTCAAAAACATAGTGATAACACATGCAGCTCATCAACAGCCCAAAACAACCATGACCCATTCCATTTAGCAATAATTAACTTGAACCCATGGCTCCCATTCCCCATCCCATGAGTTCTTACATGCATAGAGTGAACTTATCAAGAATTCCCATAAAAGAACGTATAAGGAAAGTAGTAACTCACCTTGCATGTTGATTATCTAGCCCTCTTCCTTGGTTCTTCAATTTCTAAGTCTCACTCCCAATTAGGGCTTGAAAGAAGGAGAAATCAGTTAGGGCTTCTTCTTAGTTTCTTCAATCTCTAGCTTTTACTCTCAATTTAGAACTTGGAAGAGAGAAATTTGATTAGGGTTCATGCGGTTCTTTGAGAAAGGGTCGTAGGGACTCTATTTCACTGTGGAGGTCTGGAAATAGCTCCCTTGACCGTCCTTGGAGCCTTTTATACTCGTTCCTTAATTGGCAAATGAATAATACATGTGTCTGACGCCTGTCAAATCTGCGATCGCATTTCTGCCTCAAAAACGACATGCGGTTCGCATTTTAGTCACCAATTTCTGCCCAGAAATCTGTCACACTATGCGATGCAGGAGGTCAGATTTGCGGTTCGCATTTTCAACAATAAGGACGCATTCTGGCCGCATTCCTGACATTGATTTCAGCCCAGAACTCTATTTCATTATGCGATGGAGGGGGTCAATTCTGCGGTCCGCATTTGCATTATGCGGTCGCATGCTGACCGCATCCCTGACACAGATTTCTGCCCAAAAATCTATCTCAGTTTGCGATTTCAATGCGAGAAATGCTGCTCGCGTGATCCCAGTTCGCGACAGAGAACAAGACAGCAAGCGAGCGTACTTTTGTTCGCTTCTTCTTCACCAAGCACGGAAGTTTAAGGATAACTGTAGGTCGGTGGCTACCTAAGGAAACTCCGATTCGATCCGCCCCCAGGCTGGGAGGCATCTACCTCATCCCGATCACAAGGAGAGGTTCACTATGATGGGGGTACTCTTTTTTCCCTTAAGGAAAAAATGAAATGCATAGGGGACCATCCTTTTGTTGCGGTCGGCATATCGCGCGTAACAAATCCTTATTCAGTAATAGGTTTTTAAGGGGCCCAGCTTACAGGTTAGGCCTCTCTCTGACCTGATAACAAGTATCGCCTCCCCGCCCAGCTCTATCAGCGGGCCCTTTCTTTTGCAATACTTAAAAGAGTCTCTCATGGCCCAATTATTATTACAGCGTTCTCTAACATAGAATTCATCGCAAAACCCAGATTTCTGAAGCCCTTTACTCTTTTCTTGACTTTTTAACTATTTTCCGGGTTCTTAGGCTCTTATATGTAAACTATCTTACCACGAAATCTAACATACGAATTTACGGGTTGTAACACTCTCCCCCCTTTAGGAACATTCGTCCTCGAATGTAAGGATCTACGGGGATTCTACTCATCGTGAAGCATTTAACACAGTGTACGGTTCTGCAAGAGTATATAAACTTACGGACACGTACATTATCAGCATATTATCATTTGTAATAATGAAGAGTATCTCAAGTTCCTATTTACCTCGTAAGGATGTTTCTCCTTTCAATGCATTCTGCGTTCCCTCGGCATCCTCATTATCTCCATTTTGGAACAGGTATGGATATTTAGACTTCATCTCCTCCTCTGCTTCCCATGTCATTTCTTTCGTATGCTCGTTTTTCCACAATACTTTAATGGAGGCCACATCCTTTGTTCTTAGCTTGCGGATTTGTCGGTCTAATATAGCCACTGGTACCTCTTCATATGATAGATCTTCTGTAATTTGTATATCTTTGACAGGGACGACCCGAGAAAGGTCTCCGATACATTTCCTTAACATCAATACATTGAATACCAGATGGACAAATTCCAATTCGGATGGCAATTCTAGCTCATAAGCAACATGGCCGACTCGTCGAAGAACTTTGTACGGACCGATGTACCTTGGGCTCAGTTTACCTTTATTTTCAAAGCGCATGACACCCTTCATTGGTGAGACTCTTAGGAATACCCAATCACCAACTTCAAACTCCAAATCACGACATCAGACATCAGATAGGACTTTTGCCTGCTTTGTGCTGTCTTCAATCGTTCATGTATCACCTTCACTTTCTCAATGGCTTGGTGGATCAGATCCGGCCCATACAACTTAGTTGCACCGACTTTGAACCATCCAACCGGTGATCTACATTTCCTCCCGTACAGTGCCTCGTATGGGGCCATCTTAATACTGGAATGGTAGCTATTATTGTAGGCAAACTCTATGAGTGGAAGATGGTCATCCCAATTTCCTTTAAAATCTAGAACACATGCTCGCAACATGTCTTCCATGGTTAGCTGTGAATTGGGCTCCTCTGTCTAATATAATAGACATTGGTACCCCATGAAGTCTAACAATCTCCTTGATATACAGCTTTGCATAGTCTTCAGCTGTGTAAGTCGCCTTAACTAGCAGAAAATGGGCACATTTCGTAAGTCGATCAACTATCACCCAAAGGGAGTCAAACTTACGATAAGAGCGAGGTAATCCAATAATGAAATCCATATTAATCACTTCCCATTTCCAGGTCGGAACTCTATGTTCTGAAGCAATCCACCGGGTTTTTGATGTTCTATCATTACCTGTTGACAATTGGGACACTGGGCTACAAATTGTGCAATAAACTTCTTCATGCTATCCCACCAATACTGCTCTTTGACATCATGGTACATCTTTGTCGAACCAGGATGGGTGGAATATCGAGATTGATGAATTTCATGCATAATCTTTTCTCGCAACCCTGCTACATTAGGCACACATAGTCGGCCTTGGCATCTCAATGTTCCATCTCCTACAATCTCAAAAGCTGAAATCTTTCCCTGTTGAATGCCCTCTCTTAATCGTACCAAGGTGGGATCTTCGTATTGCCGTGCTTTCACCTCGGCTACGAGAGATGATTTTGATGTATTATGTACAATGACACCTCCATCCTCGGAGTCTAATAATTTGATTCTCATGTTGGTTGGCTGATGAAGTTCTCTAGTCAATCCCCATTTACATGCTTCAACGTGCACTAAGCTTCCCGTTGACTTATGACTGAGGGCGTCTGCCACCACATTGGCTTTACCCGGATGATACAATATCTCGACGTCGTAGTCTTTCAATAATTTGAGCCAACGTCATTGTCTCAAATTTAACGCTTTCTGACTGAAGATGTAGTGCAAAACTTTTGTGATATGTGTAGATATCAACATGGACACCGTATAGATAGTGTCGCCATGTCTTCAAAGCATATATTACTGCAGCCAATTTCAAATCATGGGTTGGATAATTCTTTTCATGTTTCTTCAATTGTCTCGAAGCATAACCAATCACCTTCCCATGCTGCATTAATACACATCCCAAACCTATGCCGGAGGCATCACAATATGCCACATAACCTTTAGTTCCTTCGGGAACAGTAAGAACTGGAGCGGATGTTAATCAATTCTTCAGTTCCTGAAAACTCCGCTCACAAAAATCAGACCATTGGAATTTGGTAGCTTTCTGGGACAGCTTAGTTAATGGTGCCGATATAGAAGAAAACCCTTCTACAAACTGCCTGTAGTATCCCGCTAGCCCCAAGAAGCTACGGACTTCTGATGGCGTTGTAGGTCTCGGCCAATTCTTGACTGCGTCGATCTTTTGAGTGTCGATACTAATACCCTCGTCAGATATCACATGACCTAGGAAAGCTACTGAGTTCAACTAGAATTCACATTTGGAGAGCTTTGCATATAACTTGTGATCCCGAAGGGTCTGCAATACTATCCGCAAGTGGCCCGTATGTTCTGTCTCTGAACGGGAATACACTAGGCTGTCATCAATGAATACAACCACGAACACATCAAGATAAGGCATGAATACAGTATTCATGAGATCCATAAAAGTAGCCGGGGCATTTGTTAGCCCGAACGACATTACTAAGAAATCAAAATGCCCATATCTGGTCCGGAAGGCTATTTCTGGAATATCTTTCTCCTTGACTCTCAACTGAAAATATCCTGACCGTAGGTCAATTTTGGAAAAATATTTGGCTCCCTGGAGTTGGTCAAACAGGTCGTCAATCCTTGGAAGTGGATATTTGTTCTTTATGGTAACATTATTCAGCTGTCGATAATCAATACACATCCTCAACGACCCGTCTTTCTTTCGTACGAACAAGACTGGCGCACCACAAGGTGAAGTGCTAGACCTAATGAAGCCCTTATCCAGAAAGTCCTTCAACTGTACTTTCAACTCTCGCAATTATGCTGGGGCCATTCTGTATGGAGGGATAGAGATTGGGTGAGTTTCAGGCAACACATCAATGCCAAACTCAATTTCCCTTTCAGGGGGAAGACCTGGGAGTTACTCTGGGAAAACATCCGAAAATTCATTGACCACCGGGATTGATTGTAGAATAGGCGACTCCGCCTCCGCCTCCGCGTCCATAACGCGAACAAGATTGTAGATATAACCCTTGGAGATCATCTTTCTTTCCTTAAGGTAGGAAATAAACCTACCTTCCGGCGTAGCGACGTTCCCCTTCCATTCAAGGATGGGTTCACCAGGAAATTGAAATCTAACCATCTTCGTATGACAATAAACACTTGCATAGCATGATGCCAACCAATCCATTCCCATTGTTACATCAAAATCAACCATTTCTAACTCAAACAAATCTGCCGAGGTTTGACGACTACAAATCGTCACGGTGCAACCTCTATATACTCTCTTGTCAACCACAGAATCTCCTATTGGAGTAGATACCGAAAAGGGTTTGCATACATTTTTTCTCCTGTGAATTCATGGCAATTCGTTCTATACATGTAAGAACTCATGGGACAGTGATTGGAAGCCGTGAGTTCGAGTTATTCACTTGTAGCGGACTGTTTTATGGACTGTTTTGTGTTGCTGTTTGGCTACGTGTTTTACTCCTATTTTGTGGAGTTTTGGAGGAAGAACGGTGTGGATAAACACCATATAGATTTAGGGTTGTGGGCTAATAGTTCTTCGTAACATTTCCGGGTCGTTTGACACGACTACGGTGGCCATCGTATGTATGAAGTGATTAGCTTGTGCGTGGACTGTTTTGGGAGGCTCAATATGATTATTATTGATGTTGTTTGGGCTGTTTGGTGATTTTTTTGAATTGTGTGAAGTCATATATATAGGGGAGGTGCTGTCCGTTTCATCGTAAAATAGGTTGTGGTCGATACATAATAGTTATGACGCTTAAATGATAACAATAGTATCGTTTCTCTTATTGTAAACTAAGGAGTTGTGACAGTTGCATGGCGTGATATTGGGGCAGTATATACAAGGTATGTGAGGCTATCCCTTTTCCTTCTTTTGCACGACTCCGATGGTAAATGATGTAATGAACGAGCTTCCAAAGAAACTCTACTCTTAGAAGCTAGCAGAACTTACATTGTTTCCCCTCTTATGGAACGATTGGCGTTGATGTTACTTCTCTTGTTCTTATGCTATCAATGTTGTTGGAACTTCCTGATTCTAATAAGATTCATAGTGAAGAGTTAGTCCTAATAACGTGTACAGAGGATACCAACCTTACGTCACTCCAAAAGGCTTAGAACGTATTTTCATGAGTCGAGCATGCATTACATATATGTATCTATTTTACTCTACCGAGCCACGCTATAGTCGGCCGGGTACGACACCTATTGTGCAACCACTGATCAGTTGGGTTTTACCGAGCTCCACGTTGTCGGGTACGACTCTACCGAGCCTTATGATGGCCCGGTACGTTTTTAACAAGCCTATTACAGCCGGGTACGATATGATGATGATGATGCCCACAGAGGCGTATGTTTTAAAAGTTTATGTATATATACATATGTATCATGCATTTCATGTCAGTAGCCCTCGGAGGTACCCAGATGTTACAGGTTGTATATTCTCTATCCCTGCTTACATTACTGTTCATACTTATGGTTCCCTGCCTTACATACTCAGTACTTTATTCGTACTGACGTCCTTTTATTTGTGGACGCTGCATGTCGTGCTGCAGGTCTTGATAGACAGGCAGGTGCAGCTCCCCCACCATAGTAGGCTGTCCAGTTCAGTGGTGATTGGCGAGATCCCTTCTCTGGACTTGTCCTGGTCTGGGTATACATTTTTGTTATAGACATTATGGGTATGTCGGGACCCTGTTCCGGCTATGTTGCAGTACTTATGTTCCTTTAGAGGCTCATAGACAGGTGTCGACTGATGTATAGTTTGGTACGCCTTGTTGGCTGGTTTTTGTTGTATACTCTTTCATGGTAACGTGGTAGCTCGTACCTTATATATAGTTTCTTGATTGTCTGGTCATCCCATGTTATGTATGTTCATGCCATCATATTTTATTGTTGGTTGTCCATGATCCATATCTACCATTTATATTGATCTCGTCAGCCCCAAAAAGATAACAAAGAAGGTTAAATAAAATGTACGTTGGTGCTTGGCAAGTATGGTCGGGTGCTAGTGATGGCCCTCCAGTTTGGATCGTGACAGTCACCCCTCTCCAAGTCTAGGCAAAATATGAGAGAATGAGTCCAAAATCCTACAATACCCAATTAAATCCAACTGCAGAAGTCGCATTTGTGACCAGAGGCTCGCATATGCTAACATCTCAAATGCGACCTCAGGCCCGACAATGCGAATAAAGATCAGGCCAAACCACGTCACAATTACAACCAAAAACATCGCAAATGCGAATACCCACAGCTGAAAAGTTGCAAAACTGATACTAGATCTTCGTAAATGCAAACATATCCTCAAAAGCCCACAGTCGAAAATATGACACATAAGCTCACAAATGCGAGGTTCTCCCTGTTCGACCAGGTCACAAAAAACACAACATCCATGCAAATGCAAGTGTCATATTTGCGCCCCGCTCATTGCAAATGCGAAGAACTAGAACCAACACAACTCTGTTATGCACAACTCACCCAAAATGATCTGAAACCGCTCCGAATCACACCCGAGGCACTCGGTACCCCATCAATTGATACCGACAAGTCCAAATACATTTATCAAACTTATGCAAAGGATAAGAACACCACAAATAACATTAAAACCAAGGATCAAAGGTCAAAAATATTCTCTTAACTTTCAAACCTTCAAGCTTCGCGAACACGTCTTAATCAAACTTAGACATCCCCGGTTATAATCAAACTGTGCACACAAGTTCAAATAACGATTAGTTGAACTTATCCAAGGTCTCAAAACTATAATAGGAGTCCAATAATACAAAAGTCAAATACTTGTCAAGCCCTTGAACCCTTCAATTCTTCAAATTACCAACTTTAAATAAATAGAGCCAAAACCTCCTAGGAACATCAAAATTCAAATCCGAACTTACACCCAAGTCCACAAATACTATACAAACCTATTGGAATCATCAAATCACCAATCTGAGGTCGTTTACTCAAAAGTCAAACCTTAATCAACTCTTCCAACTTAAAGCTTCCAAATTGAGAATCACTCCATCAAATCAATTCTGAACCACTCAAAAATCAAAACCAACCAACGCAATTCATATACACCATATGAAGCCGCTCAAAGTCTCAAATCATAGAATGAAATGCTAGAACTCAAATTATTTGGTCGGGACGTTATGGTTCATTTCAACCATTAGAACCTACTCAAGACTCGAAAGCCCAATTGAAGCTCATTAACCCAAAAGCCAACTATTGGTAAAACTTAAGAACTCTCAAGTTCTTCCAATTGCCAACTTTCGACCAATAGAGTCAAAATCTTATAGGAATACCCAAAATAAAATTCGAACATATGTCCAAGTCCAAAATCATCATACAAGCCTATAAGAACCTTCAAATCCCGATTCTGAGGTGTCATGACAAAAAATTCCACCTAGTCGTGATGGTACCTAACCCTAACATGCTAGATAAGCTAAACAATGAATATTACAACTCCAATGAATGATAATCAATAACAATAAATAAGAAGATGAAAATCCATACAGTTACCCCAAGGATTGGTAGTATAAGTCACGAGCCACTAAGATTTAGATTTATAAGGCTGGTACGAAGAATAAATACAATAGCTGCTTGAATATACATAAATAGACGTACAAATCCTAAACTACCAAGAACAAGTGGTAGCTTATATCTGTAATGCATGTACATTCAATGCTACCCTTCTTCATCCAAAACAGCTCAACTCCAAGATCTGCATTCAAGGTGAAGAAGTGTAGTATGAGTACAAATGATCCCATGTATTCAATAAAAATTCTGACAAACCTTGGTGAAGTAGTGATGAGGTTTTAGGTCAAGGATACTCGCTTTAAATAACATGCACAGCTCAATAAGATATACATGTAACCAGCAACAGTATCGAAAGCTAAGCCTGAAGTCCAAACAAGACAAATAGTGCACATAGAGAAGATATGCACAAGCATCGTAACTAACTAACAGTTCAGCATATAGAAAAGATACGCATTTGATATCAAATAAAAGGTCAGCAATTGCATATAAAGAGGATATACAAAGGTATGTTACAAGTTTAAAAACTCAACGTATAGGGAAGATATGCGCCTAACATCATTAAATCATTAATATTTGCATATAGAGAAAATAGGCTTGAAGTATCACTAATTCAGCAATAGTTGTATATAGAGAAAATATGCTTGAATAAGTAATTCAAGTTACATAGATTGACATCTAGAGAAGATATGTACTTTGAATCAATTCTTAAATCATGTGTCATATAGAGAAATATGCATAAAAGGCATGTACACATTCCAGAACTAGCATATAGAGAAGATACGTAGTAAAAATCATGTATACATTCAAGGAATTGGCATCTAGAGAAGATACACAAAATCCAACCACTTATCAGTTTTTCATAATCCATGTGTACGTTATCAAGGAGAAACATGAGAGGACTACCCTAGGGGGATAGATCCTTATCCACACGCTACAAGGACAACTCACATGCCATAATCATAATTACTGCATGTATAACTCACATGCCACAACAAATCAACCCGCACAGACCACTCACGTGTTGTCAATCCAATCCACCACACAAAAAGCATATATGAGAATACGTGTATGCAATCAACGAATCTCAAATCACATACTCATGGACTAATAAATAGCACACAAAGGTGTATGCATGTGTGAAGTATACCCTACACCTCAAGTTAGGTGGTAAACCATACAACAACGAATATTATGTTTAAACAGGGAATCAAGACATGATCTCTAGTATGATTCAAGAGGTTCACACAATAGTACAATCATAATAAGCATGATAGTGGGAAGCATAGTATCCAAAACAAAACATGATATAGCCTAAAGACTATTATGGTCATGAATCATATGTAACACATGTATATACGCTTGTCACCTAGCATATATGCTACATCTCACACATTCGAATTAAACAAATAAGTTCATATCCTAAGGGTTATTCCTTCAACAAGATTAGGCAAGATATTTACCTTATTCGGGCTAGCCTTCAACCTCAAATCTCTTAAACACCTCGCTCTAGCCCTCATTTTTGCAATAGTGGATTTTTTTTTTCTCATCCTTCCACTTGGAAATTCAGTTTCATGATTGAGTTTCCCCTTTCTTCTACAGATGCTGGGAGTCCAGGACGGCCAGACTCCAGTCGTCGGTTTACTGGAAGACTTGCTGAAGAGCTTAGTGCAAGGGAGACCGAGCAAGGGGATAAGCTCTTCCAACTGCTGAGTTTGCCTATAAAAATGATGTGAATCGGCCTATGAATCCAAGAGCCACTCATCTGAGCCAACAGATTCGAATTCTGCTATGCCGGTGCTCAAAGCAAGGACGCACCAATCACGCTAATCCAAGCCAAACATCAACCAAGAAAGCCAAAAAAACACAATAGGAAGCGATCCCAATCCATAATGCTTCGAACATTAATGTATTCCCAAAAAGTCAACAAAGGTCAACTCGGGCCCGCATTCCTGAAATCTAAAACCAATGCTAAATCTCAACGATCCATAACCTGTCGAGCACCGAGTCCGAATCGGCAGCCAAATCCTCAAAATATACTCTCTTAAAGTGTAGGCAAAACCCCCCAAATTTTATCTCAAAATTTCATATTTTGGATGTTAATAATTCATGTAGATTTTTGAAATAATACTAATAATGAGTAGAAACCAATCACCCTAAAGTCTTATATGAAAACCACAAAATAAACACTTAAATAAGTCTGCCTAGGGGTACTCTTCGGGATCGCGACAGGGTCCGCACGATCGCAAAGCACAAACTCGACCTTCCACACGGCCCTTCTTTGCAAACGTGAATCACCAATCGCGAATGCGATGATCAACTACTTCAACGCAGCAGGAACGTGACAACACAAATGCGAATGCAAAAGCCAAGGTCTCGCTTGACTCCATCTCTTCGCAAACACGAACCTCAAGACGCGAACACGATGACCAACAAGACCAGCACAACACGAACGTGGTAATACCCCTGCGAACGCGAAGAACAAATCATCAGCGACCAAAATACTCTACCTGATCGCGAAGCTCATCAGACACACTAGAAAATCAGCAATGCAAACTCATCCGAAATGATCTGAAACTACCCTGAAACTCACCCGAGCCCATAGAGACCCCCTCCAATCATACCAGCAAGTCCAAATACATCTTCCAAATTTATTTCAAGACCACAATTAACATCAAACCCAAGAATCAAAGATAACAATCCTTCTCTTAACTTTTCAAACATTCCAACTTCGCCAAACGCGTCCGAACCATATTTAAACATTTCAGATTACAACCAAACGTTGCACACAAATTTCAATCAACTGAATGAACCTATGCAAGATCTCAAAACCACAATAGAAGTTTGATAACTATGGGGGGTTCAACTCCCGGTCATACTTGTAAACTCTCTTATTCTTTAAATTGCCAACTTCTGGCAAATAGAGCTGAAACCTTCCACGAACACCTAAATTCAAGTTTGAATGCGCCCAAGTCCAATATTATCATACGAACATATTGAAATTAAGTACCAATTCCGAGTTCGTTTACTCAAAAGTCAAACCTTGGTCAACTCTTCCAACTTTACGCTTACTTAATGAGAATTACTTTTCCAAATCAATCTCGAACATTAAAACTAGCCATACGCGCAAGCCATAATATACCATATGAAGCAACTCAAACTGTTAAATCACAGAACGAAATGCTAGAGCTCGAAAAGACCGGTCAGGTCGTTACATTCTCCCCACTTAAACAAACGTTCATTCTCGAACGTGCCAGGAGTCATTCTGAACTCATCAAATCATGGTAATAACTTATCACACACATTCCCATGGGTGATCCCATATCACCATAATCCATATAAGCGCATAACGCCATCCTGACTGAAGATTCTTCCTTCAACCTTAGACCATATGCCCTTGAACCAAATTTCACTATCCGGAACTTTCTCCAAGATCCGGTTCTTGCATATATACACTACGTTAATATCCAAAAGTTGTACCAAGCCATAAATATATTTTCAAGATATAACCATACGATGTGCCTCATAACTAGTATATTTCTAGCAATATCTTTTGACCACAATAGTATCTCATTACCAAACCTTGTATCTATAATATACATCATATCATATAAAATCTTGTTCCAAACTTTTGAAACACTTCAGGCGATAAAAGAAACATGTAGAAACTCATAACTACCCATAAAATCAACAATTTGAGGAGTTCTCTTGCCGTCCAAGAACCATTGCCAAATTCTAGGCCGATAAATGACATTCTTCTCCAAACATACCTTATCCAAATCTGATTGGACTAATTCCAGGTCCAATAACCTCAATTCACGCACTACGAGTTGCTCGATTGACATGCCACCCTAAATGCCACCTAGAACTACATACGACACATTTCATGCTCAAAATAAGCAACAACTCCAACCAATAATGGAAAGAGAACCAAATAAGAGAATTGTCCAACAAGTTCAATAGATACAACCAAAAAAGCACAATCTATGAATCCACCCCATAAGGGAGAAAAAAGACAGATGAAATAAGAACAAGGAATTGTATCCAATCATAACTCTACTGCGGCGCATAACCGGATCCAAACATACTGATCCATATGGAATACACATCGAGCCATAGTGCTCATAATCAACAAACACATGTATATCATCAGCAAACACGCAAAGTGTATGACCATAACCATGGAGAAACTAATAGCACAATATCCCACAAACATGAAAAGCACGACTAAGGTGCAATAAGCAACTCAACATCCGAAGAGCCCTCTCACTCAAAACTTTCCACAAGGCCTAAGCAGAACCACATCATGCGTGTGAATAGTCAAGTAGTCTTCACAACCCATTGTAGCATAAGAGAGTAACATATGGAACATATCAGGGAATGAATAAGATCAACTTTAGCTGATGATACACCTTCAACAATTGTTGTGGTGAGTAAACAAGCCCTATCGGATGTATAATACACATTCTAATTAGGCTTGCCAGTGGGCCCCTAAATCAATTACGATCATCCCAAAATAGGTAAAAGAAAACCTTCCAAAAGTCCACAATGACCTATCCATAACACAAACAATCAGCTGTCTAACCCTTAACGCACCTTCACAGTCCGCAACCAAGGAAGAGTCTGCATTTGAGAACATCATGTCTCTAAACCATAAGAATACAGGAATCTCCAAATCTGATCTCCAACTCTCCCGCTCAAATGACTAATACATCACTCATACACAATTACCTCATGAGAAGTACTCTCATAAATCTTCCACACCGCGTAGCAAAACCTGAACATCAATAGTCACCAACCAAGCGATTTCTATAGCATCAGTCAAGCATCCGCAGATCATTACACAATGCATCAACTGCACATACACTCTCCTCATGCGATACAAAATAGTGCTAGTATCCTCCTATACATCTAAAATATCCTAGGATATCTAGAACTCATGACCTTCCTTTTGAAACTGAATATCAACATTTTTCATACATTCTTAATTCCATACAGCACACCGCATCTATCATGCTATCATATAAAATACAAGAATCTCATAATCAATTCTGAATCATAAGTAGGATAAGCACTTCATCAACAAGGAACCTTCCACTTAAATCAATCTAGGAGAACACCACAAGATGCAACAAACCATCCATACCCGTAGAAGACATCAGTCTCAAGTCATGTCAAAATCGTCACAAACTCTTCGGAACCCATTTGCACATTACCAAATCATTAGAACTGATTCCCTCTAACTCAACTGAGTCACGCAGAGTGCCAAACCAAAAAGTATTGCCAAGAAACACCTGTAAAAGGCCTGTCAAACCAAAGGAACCAATCATTTCTACTATTATGCTGATCCAAAAGTTAAGTTGACCCAGCTTCTTTAGACTCCAACTGGCCTGCCTTCAAGGTAACACTTCTCTTTCCCGATACTCAACGGACCTCAACAATAAGTCATTCCAAGTGATACCACTATGAAACCACATCATCCTAAGACTCGTAAACCACTTTATTCCCTCTCATGCACCCAATAATGCATCAAACCGGAATGCCCACTCTAAAGAGACCTTTTGTGAATTCGGAGTTGTTTTCTTTCATCTCTCTGATACTGAAACGTAGAATCAATAATGATATAAAGATACCATAAGTATCGATACCATCCTAGGTGAATATCAAGTCTTTGACATACACAAATCTTTAGGAAATCTTAAATACCACATATGAATCTTGAACCCATTATAACCTTCTCAAGAGTTACCCACTCTATCCTAGTCCCAAATAGATAACCAACCATACCGACAATTAGAGCTTCGCTAGGACATGAATACTCCAAAAAACACAACTGAAAGAAGCCTTCCTCCTTGCACACCCCATCCTCAGCGTATATCAAACGTGAATCATTCCAAGATCTCCATATGCCCATAAACTATAGTACATCATGCATCTAGAAAATTCCTTGCTCGAGTCATCCTCTCCAAGTTATCACTAATCCACAAGCGTCCCTTAGTCCAAAAACTAATATAACACATGACTATGCGATCCGATCATTGATAGTAGATTCATGCACTTAGCTCGAAGCTGTAAGACTCATCATCTAATAACCCACATTAATCTTCCTTCGTAACTGCCATGATCCCACACTATTATTGAGCTTGATTCTTCATAAGCTCATATAGCACCATCCGTAAAATACTCCAAATCATCTACCAAGTGATACCCATCCTCATGACAGACGAATCGACTTTCTCAAGCGCTCCAAAATGGTAGTACATGCATTACACTAGGTATAAGGGAACCCTTCATAGAAACATCATAAGAATCACACAACCTCAACCTTCTCGCAGGAGAAAACACACCTGCATAGCCTCAAACTGACATCTCCCTATGATCCTACAATGGTCACAACCACTATGCAATCAATTAATCTTTCCGTGTCTCTACTCGTCGAAAAGATATAAGAATCTACTTCACTTCCACAAATGAACAACAAAAAAATCCTTCAACACACTCAAAAACCAAGACTGCATTGCACATCCAGGTGATAATCATACATCCATAGCCTTTCACATCCCAAGCAGATCTTTCTCGTCACAT
This sequence comes from Nicotiana obtusifolia, assembly GCA_002018475.1. Classification (NCBI taxonomy): domain Eukaryota; kingdom Viridiplantae; phylum Streptophyta; class Magnoliopsida; order Solanales; family Solanaceae; genus Nicotiana; species Nicotiana obtusifolia. The sequence continues at coordinate 28,499 of MCJB01047032.1, forward strand.
CCACACTATCTAAGTGTAGTTCTTAGTCACATAATACTCAGCACAAAGCTATCTCACAACTCACTGATCCATCAATCCCACTCCTTGTGATACTAACGAACATAAAAGTCCAAAGGCACAAATGTTCAGGCCTTGGCCAATAAGTTCGTACGGTTAGAGGTTTCAGAGCCTAGAAAAGTTCTAGCCTTGCGTGGTTTCTCTATCTTTTTTATATGATTGCATCAGAGAGAGTCAGTATGATGATCCTCATTTGCTTGTCCTTAAGGACACGGTTCAGCACGGTGATGCCAAGGAGGTTTCTATTCGAGATGATAGGGTGTTGCGGATGCAGGGTTGGATTTGTGTCCCCGATGTGGATGAGTTATGTGAGTTGATTCTTGAGGAGGCCCATAGTTCATAGTATTCCATTCATCCAGGTGCTGCGAAGATATATCAGGACTTGAGGCAGCACTATTGGTGGAGAAGAATGAAGAAAGATATAGCGGAGTTTGTAGCTCGATGATTGAACTGTCAGCAGGTGAAGTACGAGCATCAGAGGCTAGGCGGTTTGCTTCAAAGACTTGAGATTCTTGAGTGGAAATGGGAGCGTATTACCATGGACTTTGTTGTTGGACTCCTACGGACTCTGTAGAAATTTGATGTTATTTGGGTGATTGTGGACCGGTTTACTAAGTCTGCACATTTCATTCCGGTGGTGACTACCTATTCTTCGGAGCGGTTGGTTAAGATCTATATCAGCGAGATTGTTTGCCTTCACGTTGTGCGAGTGTCTATTATTTTTTATCAGAGCACGCAGTTCATATCGCAGTTTTGGAGAGCGGTGCAGCGGTAGTTGGGCACACGGGTTAAGTTGAGTACTACATTCCACCCTCAGATGGACGAACAGTCCAAGCGCACCATTCATATATTGGAGGATATGTTACACGCTTGTGTTATGAATTTCGAAGGTTCTTGGGATTAATTCCTACCGCTTCCAGAGTTTGCCTACAATAACAACTACCAAGTATTCAAATGGCTACTTATGAGTCCTTATAAGGGAGGGGGCCTCGATGTAAGGCCCCGTAAATTTCTGGCAAGTAATTTTAGGTGTTGTTCTGCTTATGTAGGCTAATGTATTGTATTTTTGGACTTTTTGGGTTGAACAGTGAATTGGGGAGTTGAATCATTTCGATCTCACGTAGCCTAGCTCCTAGTGCGCCAGACCATGCTATATCCCTAATGAAGCCTGCTCTGTAGCGCCTTAGACCGTGCTATATCCCTCGTGAAGCCTGGTCCATAGCGTGCTAGACTATGCAATAGCCCTCGTGAAGCCTGGTCTGTAGCTCGCTATATCCCTCGTGAAGCCTAGTTTGTAGCTTGATGTAGAGCTTGCCTCGCTAGGTCTGCAGGGCGATTCAGAATTTGGAGGGTCCATTCTTCTATTTTATAACCCGACCCTATTTTGATTAAAAGCCTTTATGGCTCATTTGAAGGCAAAAATCTAACATTTTAGAGAGAAGGGGGGAGTGTTCTAGAGAGAGAGAAGGAAGCCCCAAGTGCTTTGTTCATCAAAATCCTTTCCAAGCTTTGAAATTCAACAATAAATCTCACATGATTTTCACCCAAGAGATAAGGCTCTAACCCTAGTCTTCAATTTCGAGTTTGGGTAGAAGATGGGTAGTTGGGAGTATAATTCTTGGGTATGAGAGTTATAATTTATGCATGCATGTAGCTATGAGGATGGTGGGGAGGTACTTGAACTAGTATAAGTAAAATCTTAGTATTGAATTGGTTTTGGAGTGAAGAAAATCTTGCGGAAGAACTTTGTAATCAAATTCGTCCACCTAGTGTTTGATAAAATGCTCAAATGAGCTGAAACCATGAATATCTTCCTAATTTGTGTTCAATTTTGTTATGTCTCAAAATATATTGAGGTTGCTAGGATTTCCGGAACATTATAATAATTTAAGGAAAGCTCAAAGCAAGGTATGTTGGCTAAACTACTTATTTAGAATTGAATTCCATAATGTTCCCGTAAGTTTCAAGTATGTTGGCTCAAGTTCCTATTTCCCATGTTCCGAGTTATTCCTAATAAATTCGATAATCCCGAGTAAGCAAAGCGTCGAAAGATATATGTATTCAAAATGTGTTCCAATTACTCCTATCACATTATTTTATCCTTCATGAATGTACCACGAATGATATGTGTATTAAAATGTTATGGCTTTGAGTCGTGTTTCACATGAAAGTTATGATGCCAAATTGTGGGAGAAAAATTCGATGTGCTTAAGACTCTTAATTGCTCATATGTGTACCTAAAGTCTTGATTTGAAATGCCTTGTTGTTGACAACCTATAAAGATACTAGAAAGTGAAAGAAGTGGGTTGAAGATGTAAAGTGTGGCCACCGTGCCGATAATGAAAGTTATACTTGTGGCTAATTGTACCAATGAAATGAAATGTTGTGAGAAAGGTTATGAAATTAGCCTTGGTTCAACTGTTCCAAATGGACCTCGAAATTAGATATGCCTAAAAACTTATGTCCTCAAGTCGTGCCCCAATGTGGCTGTTTTAACTAATGCTATGCTTTGTTAGTATTTCCAATATGTTTTAAGCTTTTACATATTCATGAGTTGAAATTGTGTGTTGCACTTTTTGGGAAAAGTATTTCAAGAATAAATGGTGTGTCACTCATTTATGATTTTAACTTGTGCTTCGATTGCTAATCATCTTGCTCCATTCCTTCGAAAGGAAACTTTTGTGTTTAAGGCCTTCGTTACTAGAGAACTTAAAATTGTGATTTCCGGAATATTCCATATGCTGATGCTTATGATGATGCTCTTGAAAGTAAAGAAATGAGAAAGTGTGGAAATACGGCCATTGTGCCATGAAAGAAGAATATATGTATGGCCAAGAGAGCCAATGAAATAATGATGTTGCAAATGGTTGAAAGTACCAATGAGGCTATATACGGTATGAAAGGTTATGAGTTAAATGCATTTGCATTTCTATTGCCTTTGTATGAAAATCAAAAAATGTTTTTTTTGGGAGTATCATTAGTCACCGAGGAAGGGTAGCTTGAAATAACCTAACCCCGAAACTACACGTGCCAGTGTAGGAGTGCATTATGATTATCCCTTTTATTTGGAATGAGATTGATGTGATGAGAATATTCCCTTTAATTGGGATGAGATGATTTCTTGCAAAGGGTGATGTCGATCCGCACGCATTGTGGTGAGACGGCCTAGCCGATCGGGTCGCGATCGGACACCATGCCGCACACATGGTGGTGATTGTACTTAAGATTGTGATTGAGATAATGATTGTGATTGTGGTTGATGTCTTTGGAAGAGACGGCTTAGCCGATCGGGCCGTGATCATACCCGTGCTAAATTCATGATGGTATATCGGTACTAAAGATCTACCAACCAAAAATAATATTATCTTAATATTTGAAAATTATTATGTTTTAACTTGGCATTTGGATATCATTGATTGTTGATTGTTATTTCCATGGCTTTCCCTTTCTTACATTTGCATTCTATTTTTGAAGAGGACAGTTAGCTTTACATACTAGTACTATTCCATATGTACTAACGTCCCTTTTGTCGGGGGCACTGCATCTTCAATGGATGTAGGTGATTCATCAGCGAGCAGCTTTGGTCCTCGTTAGAAGTTACTCCCTTTTCAGCAGGTTTGGTGAGCCCTACTCTATTCCGGGCCTGATGTCATTTGATGTTGTGTTTTGAGGTATAGCCGGGGCCTTGTTGCCAGGACTTCCATACTACTCTTATGATGTACTTAGAGGCTCCATAGACAGGTTATGGGTGGTGTTTGATGTTGGGAATTGAACTAAAAGTGTTGGTATTGGCAAAAATGTTTTTCATTATATCGATAAACTTGCAATATTTTTGAAATTGTGAATGAATTTCTTTTGAGAAATGGGAAAAGAATGGGGAACATTTTTACTTTCCTCATGTATATCTCTTGATATTGATGTTATATTGTTCATGGGTAAGATTGGATAGAAGGATATGCTTGTTCGACCGGGTTATTTCGGTTAAGCGCCGGTCTCTCTCCCCGAGGTCCGGGCGTGACAAGCTTGGTATCAGAGCCTATGGTTTTTAAGTGTCCTAGGATGTCTCGGAGCCGTGTCTTGTAGAGTCCTTCTTATCGGTGTGTTGTCGACCACATCTATAATTAGGAGGTTACTTGGGCACTTAGGAATGTCACCCTTGTTTGGTACTCCAAATCGTGCAATATAGCTCAAGATAGGAAGCTAATTTCCTCGTCATGTCTCATTTTCCATATGAGCAACCCACGAGTTCGAGGAAACGAGGAGGGAATGAAAGAACCAGTTGCTAGGGGAAGTGTCCTTGTTCCTATTAATGTCAACACACCACCAGATCATGTGGTGAGAGCACCGATGATATTGATATTGAAGGCAAAAATCTGACATTTTAGAGAGAAAAAGGGAGTGTTCTAGAGAGAGAGAAGGAAGCCCCAAGTGCTTTGTTCATTAAGATCTTGTCCAAGCTTTTAAATTTAACAAGAAATCTCACAAGATTTCACCCAAGACGTAAGGTTCGAACCCTAGTCTTCAATTTCGAGTTTGGGTAATAGATGGGTAATTGGAAGTATGATTCTTGGGTATGAGAGTTTTAACTTATGCATGCATGTAGCTATGAGGATGGTGAGGAGGTACTTGAACTAGTATGAGTAAACTCTTGGTATTGAATTGGTTTTGGAGTGAAGGAATTCTTGTGGAAGAACTTTGTAATCAAATTCGTCCACCTAGTATTTGATAAAGTGCTCAAATGAGTTGAAACTATGAATATCTTCCTAATTTGTGTTCAATTTTGTTATGTCTCAAAATAGATTGAGGTTGCTAGGATATCCGGAACATTATTGTAATTTAAGGAAAGCTCAAAGCGAGGAATGTTGGCTAAACTACTTAATTAGAATTGAATTCCATAATATTCCCGTAAGTTTCAAGTATGGTTGACTCAAGTTTCTAATTCCCATGTTATGAGTTGTTCCTAATAAATTTGATTATCCCTAGTAAGCGAAGTGTCGAAAGATGTATGTATTCAAAATGTGTTCCAATTACTCCTATCACATTATGTTGTCCTTCAGGAATATATCCAAGAACGATATGTGTATTAAAATGTTATGGCTTTGAGTCGTGTTTCACATGAAAGTTATGATGCCAAACTTTGGGAGAAAAACTCAATGTGCTTAAGACTCTTAATTTCTCATATGTGTACCTAAAGTCTTGATTTGAAATGCCTTGTTGTAGATAATCTATAAAGATGCTAGAAAGTGAAAGAAGTGGGTTGAAGATGTAAAGTGTGGCCACCGCGCCGATAATGAAAGTTATACTTGTGGCTAATTGTACCAATGAAATGAAATGATGTGAGAAAGGTTATGAAATTAGCCTTGGTTCAGCTGTTCCAAATCGACCTCGAAAATAGATATGCCTAAAAACTTATGTCCTCAAGTCGTGCCCCAATGTGGTTGTTTTAACTAATGCTATGCTTTATAAGTATTTCCATTGTGTTTTAAGATTTTACGTATTCATGAGTTGAAATTATGTATTGCACTTTTGGGGAAAAGTATTTCAAGAATAAATGGTGTGTTAATTGTTTATGATTTTAACTTGTTCTTCGATTGCTAATCCTCTTGCTCCATTCTTTTGAAAGGAAACTTTTGTGTTTAAAGCCTTCATTACTAGAGAACTTAAAATTGTGATTTCCAAAATATTCCACATGTTGATTCTTATGATGATGCTCTTGAAAGTAAAGAAATGAAAGTGTGGAATGTGAAATACGGCCATTGTGCCATGAAAGAAGAATATATTTATGGCCAAGAGAGCTAATGAAATAATAATGTTGTAAGTGGTTGAAAGTACCAATGAGGCTATATACGGTATGAAAGGTTATGAGGTAAATGCATTTGTATTGTTGTTTCCTTTGTATGCAAATCAAAAGAAATTTTTTTTGGGAATATCATTAGTCACCGAGGAAGGATAGCTTGAAATAACCTAACCCCGAAACTGCACGTGCCAGTGTAGGAGTGCATTATGATTATCCCTTTTATTTGGAATAAGATTGATGTGATGAGAATATTCCCCTTAATTGGGATGAGATGATTGCTAGCAGAGGGTGATGTCGATCCGCACGGCATTGTGGTGAGACTGCCTAGCCGATCGGGTCGTGATCGGACACCATTCCGCATGCATGGTGGTGATTGTACTTGAGATTGTGATTGAGATAATGATTGTGATTGTTTTTGATGTCTTCGGATGAGACGGCTTAGTCGGTACGGCCGTGATCGAAACCAATGCTAAATTCACGGTGGTATATCGGTACTAAAGATCTCCCACCCAAAAATAATATTATCTTCGTATTTGGAAATTATTATGTTTTAACTTGGCATTTGGATATCATTGATTGTCGATTGTTGTTTCCATGGTTTTCCCTTTCTTACATTGGCATTCTATTTTGAAAGAGGACAGTTAGCTTTACATACTAGTACTATTCCATATGTACTAATGTCCCTTTTGCCAGGGATGCTGCATCTTCAATGAATGGAGATGGTTTATCAGCAGGCAGCTTTGGTCCTCCTGTGACGACCCGGTAAATCGTCTCATGGGTTACTGCTCTGTCTTCCTCAATATCTGTATCATTATGCCTTGTTATCAGTGTTTTAGGTAATTTAATTGAGTAAGTTACATTCAGAGTGAAATCGGGAAGAAATGAGACATTTAGTCTCTTTCAAGGAGGCTTAAGTTGTAAAAGTCAACTGCATGTTGACTTATGAGTTAGAAGGCTCGGATGTGAATTTCGATGATTCGGTTAGTTTCGGGAGAGGATTTATGACTTAGGAGTGTGATCGGAATTAGTTTTGGAGGTTCCGTGTAGAATTAGGCTTGAATTGGTGAAGTTAGAATTTTGGCGATTTCCGGTTGATAGGCGAGATTTTGATCCGAGGGTCGGAATGGAATTCCGACAATTGCTATAGCTCCGTTATGTTATTTATGACTTGTGTACAAAATTTCAGGTCATTCGGACGTGGTTTGGTTGGGTTTAGAACAAAATAGCGATTTAGAGGATTTTGAAAACCTTAGGCTTGAATCCAATGTGAATTGGTGTTGATAAGTTGTTTTGAATGTTCTGAAGGTTGGAAAAAGTTTGAATAATGTTATGGGACATGTTGGCATGTTTGGTTGAAGTCCCGAGGGCCTCGAATGGATTTTGGATGGTTGATGGAGTTTAACTTTGGCATTTCAAGAATGTGTCGATGTCGTATCTTCAAGAATAAGTGGTACAATATTATGCAAATGGACTCCAAATTCAGATTTAATGGAAGCATTAGATCCGTATCGAAATTTCGGAGTCATAGCAAAAAGAATCGTCCAATTCGGACATCATATGAGAAAGTTATGCCTATTTTTGTGTCAAGGAAAAATCTGCAGAAATGTCAGAAATGCGAACCGCAGAACGTGAAATGCGAACCGCATTTTTGAAATGCGAACCGCAATTTTGACCTGGAAATCGCAAACTGAGACAGAACTTGGGGCGAGATTTGCGACCAAAAGTGCGAACCGCATTTTTGGCATAGAGAATTGCATTTTTGACCTGACACGGGTGTTTTAACCCGATTTTTTATGCTTTTTAAGTAGAACTCAGTGTTCATTTTGCCCTACAAAACCCATATTCATTACCCACGAAGAGGAACACCTCCAAACACCATAGAATCACAACAAATCAACTTCAAAACCATATCCAAAGGAGATTATCTCGTGTAAATTCTTAAAGAAGGGGGTTTGACCATTCTAAACACATTGAACTAGAGAGCTCGGATTGAAACAAGTTTTGAAGCAATTCTTGGAGGGTTTCCAAGAGAAACATCGGGGTAAGTATTCCTAACTCAATTTTGAAGGAATTACCTAAGATTGTAGTTGTTTTTAGCATTTTTACTGGTATTTTAGGTTGGGAAAATTGTGGAAAACCCTAAGGCTTAGGTGTGAGGGTTAGAGGTCGATCCGATGTCGGAATTCGACAAATATTATATGGTTGAACTCGTGAGAAGATAAGGAACCCATTGGGGTGAAAAGTACTTAATTTCGAGATGTGGGCCCGGGGCTCGGGTTTTGCTAATTTCGGAATTTCTTAGTAAATTCGATTGTTTTTGCTTGGGTTTTATTCCCTCAACATATTGTGACGTAATTGTTCTGAATTTGGATAGATTCGACGCGCGTGGAGGCCAATTCAAAGGGAAAAGGCGTCGTGGGCTAAGGATTTAGCCGGTTTGAGGTGAGTAATGCTTGTAAATGATGTCCTGAGGGTTTGAAACCCCGGATTTGCACATCGTAGTGCTATGTTATGTCGTTTACTACTGGAGATTGTGACTTGGTCCATCCCGAATGATGATTTTACTGCGTAATTGATTGAAACTCATTGATATCATCATATTTGGGCATCTCGCCGATTATGTGAATCCTTCAGGGGTATTATTTGGCATCTCGCCGGTTATGTGAGCCCTTCAGGGGTATTGTTGCTGCATTGATTCATTTCATAATCTCAGTTTTGAAACATAAATGATATTTTCAAATGATTTAAATGGATCGGGTGGCACGCCGCAGATGTGACATGCATGGATCGGGTGACACGCCGTCACGATATATTGCGCTACTGAACCCCCCACAGTAAGCACCGGGTACCCAGGGAACGGGTGGCACGCCGCCACGATAGTCATGACTTGCATTGCATTGCATCGCATTGCATTTTTGGTTGTGTTGGTGTGGTTTCCATTTACTTCGCGTTATCTATTTGAGATGTTACATGTTTTTATCGCTCCATTGCGGATTACTTTAAGTCTTATGTGTTTCTTACTTTCAGTCATTATTTATATTTATTACTTACTGAGTTGGAAGTACTCACATTACTCCCTGCACCATGTGTGCAGATTCAGGCATTATCGGTTCAGTCCCGAGGTACTGACTACTACTATTGTCAGGGTGGTGATTCTGAGATTACGAGGTAGCTGTTGGCGTTCGCAGCCCGTATCTCTTTTATTTTGTTGTTTCCACTTTCTTCAAATAATTGTTCCAAAGATATTGTAATAGTTATTTTATTATTAGGATTTCATTAGTGGCTCATGACTTTGTGACACCCCGATCTGAGGGCTGTTGTCGGGATGGTTTACTATATTTTTCTACAAATTACTGTTATTTAACCATACTTATATTGTTTTCGTATTATTTAACTGTTTGACTGAAGTTTAGTTGGTTTGGCTGGCCTTGTCTTCATGAGAGGCGCCATCACGACCGGGTTGGGATTTTGGGTCGTGACACCTCCTTAGAAGTTACTCCCTTTTCAGCAGGTTTTGGTGAGCCCTACTCTATTTCAGGCCTGATGTCATTTGATGTTGTATGTTGTTTTTTGAGGTATAGCTGAGGCCTTGTTGCCGGCACTTCCATACTACTCTTTTGTTATACTTAGAGGCTCCATAGACAGGTTATGGGTGGTGTTTGATGTTGGGAATTGAACTAGAAGTGTTGGTATTTGGCAAACATGTTTTTTCATTATAGCTATAAACTCGCAATATTTTAGAAATCGTAAATGAATTTATTTTGAGAAATGGGAAAAGAATGGGGAACATTTAACTCTTCTCAACCACACACAAGTGAAACCATGCCGATCGGGTCGTGATCGGACGCCAATGCCGAACACCTGGTGATGATTGAACTTGAGATTGTGATTGAGATAATGATTGTGATTGTGGTTTATGTATTTTGATTAGACGGCTTAGCTTATAGGGCCATGATCGGATTTCGTGTTAAATATACGGTGGTATATCGGTACTAAAGTTCTCCCGACCAAAAATAATATTATCTTCGTATTTTGAAATTATTATGTTTTAACTTTGTATTTGGATATCATTGATTGTTGATTTTTGTTTCCATGGTTTCCCTTTCTTACATTGGCATTCTATTTTGAAAGAGGACAGTTAGCTTTACATACTAGTACTATTCCATATGTACTAACGTCCTTTTTGCCAGGGGCGCTGCATCTTCAATGGATGCAAGTGGTTCATCAGCGGGCAGATTTGGTCCTCGTTAGCAGTTACTTCCTTTTCAGCAGGTTTTGGTGAGCCCTACTCTATTCTGGGCCTGATGTCATTTGATGTTTCGAGGTATAGTTGGGGCCTTATTGCCGGCACTTCCATACTACTCTTCTGTTATACGTAGAGGCTCCGTAGACAGGTTTTGGGTGGTGTTTGATATTGGGAATTGAACTAGAAGTGTTGGTATTTGGCAAACATGTTTTTTCATTATATCTATTAACTCGCAATATTTTGGAAATCGTAAGTGAATTTCTTTTGAGAAATGGGAGAAGAATGGGAAACATTTCACTCTCCTCATGTATATCTCTTGATTTTTATTTTATATTGTTCATGGGTAAGATTAGATAGAAGGTATCAAGTAGGCTTGCTCGACCAGGTTATCTCAGTTGAGTGCGGGTCGCGCTACCCGAGGTCTTGGCATGACAGTCGATCTCCAATTGGGTGGTTTGAGCCGGGGGAGGCTAGGTTTTTGGGCATGGATTTGGTTTAGGATACCTTAAAAAGTTCAAGTTGATTCAGGATCGGCTTCACACGACATAGTTTAGATAAAAGAGCTACGATGATCGGAAGGTTCGTGATGTTGCCTAATGGTGGGAGAGCATGTATTGCTCAGAGTTTCTCCCATGAAAGGTGTTATGAGGTTCGGGAAGAAGGGAAAGTTGAGCCCTCGGTGTATTGGCTCTTTTGAGGTGCTTGAGAGTATAGGAGAGGTGGGTTACAAGCTTGCATTGCCACCTAGTTTGTCTAGTGTTCACCCAATGTTTCATGTTTCCATGCTTCAGAAGTACTACCGTGATCCGTCTCATATTTTGGACTTCAACATGGTTCAGTTAGATGGAGATTTGGCTTATGATGTGGAGCCGGTGGCCATTTTAGATCGGCAGGTTTAAAAGTCAAAGAATATAGCTTCAGTAAAAGTATAGTGGAGAGGTCAACCAGTCGAGGAGGCTACTTGGGAGACCGACGGGGGGATGCGGAGCAGCTATCCACACCTATTTGAGAGTCCTAGTATGTAGACTTGTTTGAGGATGAAAGTTTGTTTAAGAAGGGGAGAATGTACCGATCCGGCTGGTTGTTTTGAGTATTGCAGCCATGTTTCCCCATTTATTGCTTATTCTATGTTCAAATTGTGGTTATGTGGCTTGCTTTGATTTCGGGGATATTTCAGAGTAAATTGGGACACTTAGTCCCAAGGATGGAAGCTTAAGTCGAAATAGTTTACCGGATGTTGACTTATGAGTAAACGACTCCGGAATGGAGTTTTGATAGTTCCGATAGCTTCGTATGGTGATTTTTGACTTAGGATTATGTCTGGATATTGATTTGGAGGTTCATAGGTCGTTTTGGCTTGAATTGGCAAAAGTTGGAAAGTTGAAGGTTTGGAATGTTGATAAGTTTGACCAAGAGTTGACATTATTGATGTCGAGCTCAGATTTTGGTTCCAGGAGTTAGAATAGGTCCGTTGTGTCATTTATGACTTGTGTGCAAAATTTGAGGTCAACCGGAGTCGGTTTGGTCTGTTTCGGCATTGGTTTTAGAAGTTGGAAGTTCAATAATTCATTAACCTTGAATTGGGGTGGGATTCGTGTTTTAGATGTTGTTTGATGTGATTTGAGACTTCGACTAAGTTCGTGTAGTATTTTAGGACTTGTTGGTATGTTTGGATGGAGTCGTAGGGGCCTCGGGTGTTATTCGGATCATGTTCAGCTCATTTTTGGACTTGTTGGACTGCTGAAATGGTTGTACCTGGTTTCCTTATTCATGTTCGCGAGGGAAGTCTCGCGATCGCGAAGTGTACTTGGGTGACTGGTAAAGTTGTTTCGTCGCGTTTGTGAGAAGATGGACGCGTTTGCAAAGGTCTAGTGGGTTTGTGCAACGCGATCGAGAGAAGGGACTTGCATTCCCGTAGATGGATGAGGCTGGTTTTGGGCACCAGGCATGTAAGTCTTCACATTCGCGGGAGAGGGATCGTGTTCGAGTAGGCATTGGACAAATGGTCATCACGTTCGCGACAGAGTCATTGCATTCGCATAAGAGGAATTGGTAGCTAAGTATTTTCTGCTTTGCGAACGTGAGGCAATTTCCATGTTCATGAAGAAGAGCAACTTGGCAGACTATTTAAAATCCCAAATCGTGGGTTAGAGTCTTATATCATATGTTAACTTGAGGAGCTCAACTAGGGGCGATTTTTTTGAGGAATTTCACTACAAATCAAGAGGTAAGCTATTTTTTATTACTTTTTTTCCAATAATATTGAATACCCATTGATTTCTACACCTAGATTATGTGTTTTTAAGGTAAAATTTGGGGGATTTTGGACTAGGGATTGGAGAGTAAGATTTGGAGGTTTGAGGGTCGACTTGTGGTCGAAATTGGATGATTTTGGTTTGGTTGGACTCGTTACTTAATGGGGGTTTGGATTTTATGAATTTTGTCGGGTCCCGAGGCATGGGCCCGCGGTTGACTTTTTGAATTTGGTTAAAGAAATTAGCTTTATTGTATGGAGGTGATTCCTACAGCTTGTATTGATAATATTAAATTGTTTGTGATTAGATTCGAGTCATTCGAAGGTCGATTCGCGAGGCAAGGGTTAGTTGGAGCATTGAGTTGCGCACTTTGAGGTAACACTTCTAAACTTGGTACTATGGGCATGCGCCGCGGTAATTATGTCACGACCCAAACGGATGGGCCATGGAAAGTGCCCGAGTCCTACCTATCGAACACCCCTAAGCATACATCTAAGATATAAACATGAAATAGAATAGGTCATGCATAACATCTGTCAATAAACTAGTGAATCATGTGAATAACATACGTGAGGGAACATGCCCCAAAGACATATATACATATATACATACATATATATATATATATATATATATATATATATATATATATATATGCGAAACACTGTAGGGCGAGCCCATAAGGCTGCTATGAACAACTATATATCAAAATACAGGCTGACAAGGCCACATACTATCCAACTATACATGATTGTCTACAAACCTCTAATAGAGTGTACAACTGTATACAGGACAGGACTGGGCCCTGTCATACCCATATATGTATACAAAAGTATCGTACCAAAACCCAATAGCAGCTTCAGATCAAATGGAGCCCACCAACTCTCATTAAGCAAGGATCCTAAGAAGAGGAACCGTCAGCCTGTCTATCGGCACCTGCGGGCATGAAACGCAGGGCCCCAGGCAATAGGGGCATCAGTACGAATAATGTAACGAGTATGTAAGGCATAAAAATCAGTATATAAAGACATGAAAGAAACATGGAGTAAAGGACTCAACCTGTAAGTCTGAATAGTTATGTGAATCATGAAACGTTTATAATGTCATGCATATGCGTATAAATGTCATATCATGCATAGGTATATGCTTACATAACATCATCAAACCTCTGAGGCAACCTATCATTTCCTCTCGGCCTTAGTGGGCGAAATCATCAACGTATTCCAGCTGATCAGGAGGTGGTGCGTATATAACGCTATAACCTTTTCCCATACCCCATATACATATACTATACACGTATATAACACCATCTGGTCATGGGTCAATATACATATATAAATGAATGCAATGCATAATGAAGTAAGTCAATAAGATCTCTCGGAATGTCAAGAGACCCAAGAACAGACGATATGATAGTAGGACATATGGGGAATCAAGAACATAGACAACCCTAGTACTTCTAAGAAAAGAATCAATTGTGAAAGTTGTGTGCTTGTTCGTTTCGTTGTATCATATGGATCATGCCAAAGGGAAAGAAGGGATAGCCTTAACATATATAAGTCATCAATGCAACTCAACAACAAGCTTATGAAAACTTGCTTGCCAACCCTATAACAAAGAAATACATGTACAACTCAGATGGCGCTAGTAAATCACGTATCTCAAACGATAGCTCGATTCTAAAATAAAACGGGCAGCATTTCCCCTTATTTCACTGCTCCCTCAAGTCTACTACAGGTGAGATACAAACACAATACAATCAGCAACTCAAAAGCAACTTAACTACAATTCGGGACCTTTAATACAACAAAAACTCCAAATATACCATAATACACCCAATCAACAAGATATCAAGTAGCCTGAAACTGCAACGACGAGCGACCAGCCCACTACCCTACCACATGTGGCGTTTCTCCATGCCCTTTTTCCTTCCAAACTTCATAACTGAGCAGCACAAGAGACCAACATGAGTCGACCACAAAACAGTCCACTAAAAGTGGAATAAATCGAACTCACGGCTTCCGATCACCGTCCCGTGAGTCCTAACTATTAGGAAATGAATTTATCAACCTTCCTTGATATTTAATAGCTTAAATAAAGCAAGTAGCATTTCATTAACTATTAATTACCTTCCAATAATAAAACTACAAAGAAAAAGAGAGGCGATATAGTGATACTTGCGTTGTAGGGATCGTTCTAATTTTATCGCTTCTTGATTTCGTACCCGGGATGTTAATCTTCTTTGAAACCCTTGTAGAGAGCTTAAAGATATGTTTATAGGGGTTATATGTTTTTGTTCTATGAAAAATAAAGAGAGAGATGACTTGAGACCGATATATATCAACTTTTGAAAAGTCAAAGAGGTGTTAGCTTGGCACCCTAGCATTGGCCCTTCTTCATATGCCCATAACTTTTTATCCCGATGTCGTATGAATGAACCATTAAGAGTATTGGAAACTAAATTCGAATACCTTCAATTTGGTATATAATATGTCCCAAAAATTCCTTATATAACACACTAAATGTGTTACTCAAAAAGCTCCATTACAAGGCAAATCCTTAGTCGGTTTTTCCGCAACTTAAATCCGAGTTTTCCCAAACATTATATTTTATTTCCAAATGTCATATATAGTCATATTATGACTTTGCACTCATTTAAATCACGATTAACAAGTTTCATATTCATTATACGTCACCTTGAGGCGCACAGGGTGTAACAATCTTCCCCCCTTAGAAACTTTCGTCCTCGAATGTTAAACTCCCAGAGATCTATAGAAATTTTGGCGGAGTCTCCTCTGTAATAGTAATAATACCAACCTTTCATGCACCAAACCCAACAATACAAAGCCACACGAGGCCACAATCATCAATAGGACTTCTGACGAATCGGAGCTGCTAATTGCCTTTCCAGTATAAGCTTAATCTTCTCAAATTCCTGTTGTACCAACTCTGGTCCTACAAACTTAGTTTCCCTAACATCGAACCATCCAATAGGTGACCTACACTTTCGTCCATAAAGAGCTTCGAATGGAGCCATCTGAATGCTGGAATGATAGCTGTTATTATATGCAAACTCAATAAGCGGAAGATGATCATCCCAGCTACCCCTGAAGCCTATCACACAAGCCCGTAGCATATCCTCAAGTGTCTGAATAGTACGCTCAGCCTGACCGTCTATCTGGGGATGAAATGCTGAGTAATATTTACCTTAGTCCCCAATCCTTTTTGTAAGGACCTCGAGAAATTAATTGTAAATTGAGCACCTCTATATGAGATAATAGATATAGGGACACCATGAAGTCGTACTATCTCCTTAATGTAAAGCCTTGCATAATCCTCTACAGAATATGTAGTCCTAACTAGCAGAAAATGGGCTGATTTTGTAAGTCTATCAAGAATCACCCATATAGAATCGAACTTACACTGGGTACGAAGTAAGCCCATGATGAAATCCATATTAATTACTTGCCATTTCCAAGTCGGAATCTCTATAGCCTGCAATAATCCACCGGGTTTATGATGCTCAATCATAACTTGTTGATAATTATGGCACCGAGCAACAAACTCTGCTATATCCTTCTTCATTTTTTCCCACCGGTATATTTCCCTGATATCATAATACATCTTCATCGCTCCTGAATGAACAGAAAAACGAGAATAGTGAGTTTCTCTCATAACATGCTGGCGCAACTTTGCCACATCAGGAACACATAATCGACCTCGATATCTAAGGACTCCATCTCCTGTAATCTCAAATGGTGTCTTCTCCTTTTGAGGGGTTGTGTCTCTATAGTGAGCTAGCACAGGATCCTCATACTGGCGTTTCTTCACTTCAGTTACTAAAGAGGATGTTGTCGTGTCTTGAATAGTAACTCCGGTATCACCTGAATCCAGTAATCGAACTCCAAGACTAGTTAACTGATGAATCTCATAGGCTATCTCACTCTTCTCTGACTGTAAATATGATGGGCTACCCATAGATCTACGGCTGAGGGCATCGACTACTACATTCGCCTTCCCTGGATGGTATAAAATATCAACATCATAGTCTTTTAGGAGCTCCAACCACTGCCTCTAGCGTAAATTCAATTCCTTTCTCTTGAAGACATACTGAAGGCTCTTATGATCAATATGATTATCAACATGAATGACATACAAATAGTGCTTCCACATCTTTAGTGCATGAATAAATGCGCATAACTCTAAATCATGGGTCGAGTAATTCCTCTTATGCTTTCTTAGTTGTCTAGAAGCATAAGTGACAACCTTGCCATGCTGCATCAATACACAACCCAATCCAACGGCTGAAGCGTCACAATAGATAGCATAACCATCGGCTCCCTCTGGGAGTGTCAAAACCGGTGCTGAAGTCAATCTGTCCTTCAATGCCTGGAAACTCCGCTCACAAGCATCAAACCACTGAAACTTAGTTGCCTTCTGAGTCAACTTTGTCAATGGTGCTGAAAGAGAAGAAAATCCCTCTACAAATCTCCTGTAATAACCTGCCAAACCCAGGAAGCTACGAACCTCCTGCGGTGTTGTGGGTCTAGGGCAAGTCTTCACCGCCTCAATCTTTTGTGTGTCAACCCGGATACCCTCACCTGAAATAATATGCCCAAGGAAAGCTACAGAATTCAACCAGATCACATTTAGTAAATTTTGCGTACAACTTCCTTTCTTGTATACCTCTGAGCACAGTACGTAAATGATCTGCACGCTCAGCTTTTGAATGGGAGTAAACCAAAATATTATCTATAAATATAATCACAAACAGATCTATAAAGGGTCTGAACACCCGGTTCATCAAGTCTATGAATATTGCTGGGGCATTGGTCAAATCGAACGACTTAACACGAAACTCAAAGTGCTCATATCTGGTCCTGAATGTTGTCTTCGGAATATCTTTTTCTTTAACCCTTACCTGATGGTAGCAAGACCTCAATTTTATCATTGAGAAACACCTGGCACCCTGCAACTGATCAAATAAATCATCAATCCTCGGGAGCACGTACTTATTTTTTATCGCCACCTTATTCAACTGCCTGTAATCAATACACATCCCCAAGGCACCATCTTTTATTTCTCACAAATAACACAGGTGCTCCCCACGATGATGTATTGGGTCTAATAAAAAGCCTTTTTCAAGCAAATCCCTTAGTTTTTTCTTTCAACTCTCAGCTCTGCAGGTGCCATTCTATAAGGAGGAATAGATATCGGCTGAGTATCTAGTAATATGTCATAGCAAACTCAATCTCCCGCTCTGGCGGAAGGCCTGGAAGCTTATCGGGAAACTCATTAACCACTGGGATAGATTGAAGAGTCGGTGACTTTGCTTTCCCATCTTGTACCCGAACTAAGTGATAAAAATAGTCTTTTCTGATCATCTTCCTTGCCTTAAGATAGGAAATAAACCTACCTCTCGGCGATGCAGTATTACCTTTCCACTCCAAAACTGGCTCCTATGGGAACTGGAACCGAACCATCTTTGATCTACAATCAACGTTAGCATAATAAGAAGCTAACCAATCCATACCCATTATAACATCCAATTCTACCATATCTCACTCAATCAGGTCTGGTACTGTAGAATGACTATGAACTACTACTATACAATCTTTATATACCCATCTAGCTATCAATGGATCCCCAACAGGTGTGGACACCTCAAAAGGTTCAATCAACTCAGGTTCTATCCCAAACTTACTAGCAACCAACAGAGTGATGTACGATAAGGTGGTACCTGGATCAATCAATGCATATACATCATATAAGAAGACTAATAATATACCTATAATAACATCAGGTGACAACTCCTGATCCTGTCGACCCACTAATGCATAAATACGGTTCTGAGGACCGCTCGAGCTAGATGCTCCACTTCTGCCTCTACCAAGACCAATTGGAGCCTATGAACCTTGCCTAGAGGGGCATACTAATGATGACGAACCAGCTACAGATCCTGCTGGCTTAACTATACCTGCACCACCTCTCATTGGACAATCTCTTATAACGTGGCCTAGATAACCACAAGTATAACAAACACCAAACCCCGCAAGGAACTGCCTGATGTGCCGGGTAATTTCGGCACATTTTGATACTATTTGTTTAGAGTTTAAGTTGTTCTACTTGTTAATTATCACGTTACTTACGTAATTTTAGTGTAATTTCAGTGTATTGAGTGAAGAGATCCAGAAGCATGAAAAGAAGTCCAAAAAGCCAGCCAAAGGCAAGAAAAGAGGTCAGGAGCATAGCAGGTTCAATTCTGTGATCGCAAAACAGCTATGCGAGTCGCATAATTCGCAAGAAGATCGCAGATGCAGACAGAACTTTAAGCCAACTTTCAAGTTGAGAATGCGGTCGCAAATGTGACCGCAAAACAGGATGCGAACCGCATTCTCATCGCAAACACGAACAGAGTCTGGGTGAAAAATAGAGTGAAGAATGCGATCGCATTCTGCGATCGCAAAGTCAATATGCGAACAACAATTTCATATGCGACGAGAGGGAAGCTGACTGATGTGATCTGCGATGGAACATGAAGATTTGCGAACCGCATTCCTGTTCTATGACAGGAATGCGATTCGCATACGTGCAACGAGGTCAAACTTGACTGCTGCTCGCCTCGAGTTTTGGGCTTCTATAAATAGCTTTTCTAGGGTTGTGTGAAGGGATACTTGTCAGAATTGAGAGTGAGAAGTACAGCTTTTGATTATTTTCGAATTGAGAGAAGCTTTTGGGTGATCAAAACTGAGAATTCTATATTTTTGTAAGATGAATTCAATTATTCTCCTTTGTTCTTTAGTTATCAATATGTGTAGCTAAACTCTAATACTGAGGTTGTGAACCCTAGATGGGTTTAATGTTATTGAGAGTTTGATATTGATTCCAATTTCGAAAGAAGCTTGATATTTATTTATTTCTTGTTCTTAAATTAATCGTTAGTGGTTGCAAACATTAACAAATGCCAATTTATGCTATTGTATCTTGGAAAAGTGAGTAGAGTTTGGTAGAGATAAATAACAATAATTCAAGGCTTTAAACATTGTTTACCGAAATCACTTAGGAATAAGTAGATTTTAATTTGGCGAATGATTGGGTGTTCTTAATTTTGACTCTTTTGTATTCGGGAGAATCATAAGAGGATACGTTATCCAAGTGTTGGGAAATACTGGATAATAAGTTAATAAGAACCGATTGCATATCAAGAACGGACTTCAATATCAATATCAAGAGCATTTTACTACATTAGGGGGAACACAACCTTAGTATCTTAAATTCATATTTTTACGTTCAAATTATTCTCAAATAGCAGTTCTTAGTTTACTTTTCTTTACATATTCAACACCAATTTATTCTATTTGGCTACTTGATCGAATTACGACTAAGTATTGCATTAATTGAATAATTGTTTCACGCCTATTCCCTGTGGGATTCGACCCCAACCTCGTTGGGTTACTATATTTGACATCGATCGCTTACACTATTGTTAAGGTGTAATTTGAGCGAATCAAATTTTGGCGTCGTTGCCGGGGAATACGGTTTTGAAATTTCTGATTAGTGTATACTTTACTATAAGTCTAATTCCACTTCATTGCACGTTGTTTGTTTTGGTGGTTGTAGGTAGGAAGATATGGCGGAACATATAGATGAGGTGGATGTGGAGCAGGAAGAGAATCCGTTTGCCGACATTGAAGAATATATTGAAGATACCAATGCTATAGTACCTCCAGCTATAGGTGCTGCTACGTTCAAAGTAGAACATGGGCTGATTTTGATGCTGAAAGCTGAAGGATACTTCAGAAACTCTACTGATGACGATCCGACGCAACACCTCAGGAACTTTTTGGGTGTTTGTGCGACGCACAAGCAAAATAATGTCTCTATCGATGCATTAAGGCTCAGATGCTTTAAATACTCGTTAGCTGGAGATGCGAGGAAATGGCTTCAAAACCTTCCTCCAAATTCCATCCATTCATGGCTTGAACTGCTCCGGGCATTCTTGTAAAAGTGGTTCCGCAAAGCAAGAAATCTGAGCTCCGGGACAAGATATTTTTCTTCAAACAACTACCGGGTGAACAACTGCACGAAGCGTGGGAGCGTTTCAAATTGTATTTGGTGAGGTCTCCAAACCACGGCTTCCCAGACTCCATTTTGCTGGAAAAGTTCTACATGGGTTTGGATCCTATGAACCAATCGATAGCAAAGAATGCTGCTGCTGGTTCTTTCATGGATAAGACCTTCGCTAGAGTAACTCAGATTTTGGATAAAATGGCTAAACACAATCAAGATTGGCATTCTGAGGATACTACAGGTGGCATTACAATTGGGTCTCCTTCTATGAATAACCTGATCAAAGAAAACCAAGAACGGGACCAAGTGATTGCTGAACTTGCCACTAATGTTAATGTCTTGACAAAGTTGTTCACAGAAAATCAGAAGAAGAAAGTCAATGTAGTGGAGAATGTGCAACCAATGCAAAGTGAAGAATATGAAGAGGCGAATTTTGTCAATAATACTCATGGAGGTTATCAAAGGCAACAGTATCAGAGTCAAGGGACACAAAATCAATGGAGACCAAACCCGCAAGGGCAAGGTCCCCAACAATGGCGGAATGATCAAACTGGCCCTAGTCAGGGAATTGGAACAACAGTAACCATTTTCCAAACTGAAGTTCCAACCCCTATGTTCCTCCGAAAGTGCACTATCCGAATCAGGGATCCTCAAGTGAATCTAAATTGGAGAGTATGCTCGAGAGGATATTACAAAACAAAGAGAAGTCAGACACGTCCATGAAAAACATGACTGAATTGGTTGGATCCCACACAGCAGCGATCCAAAAAATGGAATTGCAAATGAGGGACCTTTCTCGTAAGCAATATCCACAACAGAAAGGAACACTTCTTAGCGACACGATTGCAAATCCTAAGAGGAAGTGGAAGTGGCCCAACTGCTCATATTATGGCTGTCACGACTAGGAGTGGTAAGACATTACAGGGTAGAGATGATGCTGAAGAGCTTCAGAAAGAGGCTGAAGTTGAAAGAGATAATGTTGCTGAGGTAGGTGAGAATCCAGAAATTGTAGTGAACATAGATGAGACTCAGGAAGGGGTAAAGGATAAGGCAGAAGAAACATCAACCGTTCTTCCGCCAATTCCTAGACCCCCTCCTCCTTTTCCTCAGAGACTTGCAAGGAGAGTTTACGACAGCAAGTTTGAGAAGTTTACGACATTCTCAAGCAGCTATCAGTTAATATACCTTTCTTGGAGGCTTTCCAAGAAATGCCTGGGTTTGCCAAATATCTGAAGGATCTGATTACGAAAAAGAGGACCACCAGGAATGAGGTGGTAAATGTGACTCACAGGGTCAGCTCTATCATAGCTACCAATCCAATCTAGAAGAAAGAGGACCCAGGAGCTTTCACTATTCCGTGTACTATTGGAGTGCGGGATTTTGCTAAGGCATTATGTGACAATGGGGCCAGTATAAATCTAATGCCTTTAGCCATCTACAAACAAGCAGGGTTGGGAATGCCGAGGCTGACAAGCATGAGGTTGCAGATGGCTGACCGATCTATCAAGAGACCAGTGGGTATTGTGGATGATGTAATTGTAAAAGTTGGTAAATTTCATATTCCAGCCGATTTTGTAATCCTTGATTGTGCAGTAGACAAGGAAATCCCCATTATATTGGGAAGACCCTTCTTAGCTACTGGAAGAGCTCTTATGGACTCGGAGCGCAATGAAATAAAATTCCGGGTAAACAATGCAGAAGTCACTTTTCAAGCTAGTAAAGGGGTGAAGCTGCCAACCGAGTTTGAGAACATTTCATTAATCGGTATTATTGATGAAGTTGATGAAACTTTGAGATGAAAATGGAAGCGCAATGTTTCAGTGAGGCACTGGCAGCCATATTGGTGAATTTTGATGGAAATGACTTGGATGGGTTCATGGAGTCGGTGAATGCGTTAGAAGTTCATGGTTCTTATTCCTATACTCCAACCAAAACTGTCCTTAGATTTGGAGAATCGAGCCACACCTCCAGCAAAGCCTTCCATTATTGAACCACCCCAATTAGAGCTCAATCCACTTCCGTCGCATTTGAGGTATAAATTTCTTGGTTTGAATAACACTTTACCAGTAATTGTGTCGTCGTTGTTGAATGATGTGCAGGTAGAGCAGTTGCTGCAAGTTTTGAAGGAACACAGACAGGCAATTGGATGGACAATTGCGGACATCCGGGGAATTCCGGCCGGAATCTGTGAGCACAAGATTCAACTTGAAAACGGGACAAAACCAAGTGTGGAGCACCAGAGACCGCTAAATCCATCAATGCAAGAAGTGGTGAAGAAAGAGATAATAAAATGGCTGGATGCAGGAGTTGTTTACCCGATTGCCGATAGCTCGTGGGTGAGTCCAGTGCAGTGTGTGCCAAAGAAAGGAGGTATGACCGTGGTCAAGAATGAAAAGAATGAGCTAATTCCAACAAGAACCATAACTGGATGGCGAGTATGCATGGATTACAGGAAGCTCAATAGTGCCACGTGCAAGGATCACTTCCCTATGCCTTTTATTGATCAAATGCTTGATCAGCTAGCCGGAAAGTCCTTTTACTGCTTCCTCGACGGATACTCCGGGTACAATCAGATAAATATTGCTTTGGAAGATCAGGAGAAGACAACGTTCACCTGCCCGTATGGAACATTTGCCTTCAGTCGAATGCCTTTCGGCTTATGCAATGCTCCAGCTACATTCCAGCAGTGCGTGATGTCGATTTTTTCTGATATGGTGGAAGATTTCCTCGAAGTCTTTATGGACAATTTCTTGGTAGTCGGGGAAACCTTTGAGCAATGCTTGAAGAATATCAAGAAAGTGTTGAAACGATGCGAAGAAACAAACCTTGTATTAAATTGGGAAAAATGCCACTTCATGGTGGATGAAGGTATTGTTTTGGGGCATAAAATCTCCAGGCATGGTATTGAGGTGGATAAGGCAAAAATTGAGATCATCTCCAAGCTCCCTCCTCCCACATAAGTGAAAGGCGTCCGTAGCTTTCTGGGGCATGCTGGATTCTACAGACGATTCATAAAAGATTTCTCAAAGATTGCACACCCAATGTGTAAACTCTTAGAGAAAGATACCAAGTTCTTCTTTGATGAAAAATGCCTCACTACTTTTGAAGAACTGAAAACGAAGCTCACCACAG
>MCJB01047043.1:0-15800 GCA_002018475.1 Nicotiana obtusifolia
ATATATATATATATATATATATATCGTAAAATACAAAGATGGAGGGGGACTTAAGCCTTACTTCCCAATACGAAGAATGTACACTCTTGATCATCGAGACTTGACAACCTCTCGCCACTAACTTCAATAGCTTGTTGACCAAATTCATAAGTTTATTAAACCCAGAAAGATTAGATATAGGGATGGTAATGGAGGGGGACGAGGCGGGTTAACTCTTCCCCTACTAAGGTTTTGCCCTGCCCCGTTTAACTCAGTGCCCCAGTTAGATCAAACCCTGCCCTGCCCCGTTTAGTCCCTCCCCCATTTAGCCTCACAATTGTATGTTCTTTGTTTTTATTATCCAAATTTGAATGTTTCTTCTAATTTAATCCCTTTAAACGTCATCCTTAACTTCTCTTTTAATTTTGCAATTTTCTAGTTACTGGATTCTGAATGTTTTTGTAATTTTACTCTTATAATGTTAAGCCATTTTGATTATGTAATCTTCTCACGTGGATTACTTTATGGCAAAACTCATTTTTATTTAATTCACAGAACTTGGTAATATTTGAATTACAATAAAGATTTGGGGAGGGACTGTTGCGAGATAACTAAAATAATTTCGATCTTAGTCAAATTATATGTTATTAAAATTAAAGATATACATCACATAAGTAATAATACAACAACAACAACGGCCTAGTAAAATTTCACTAGTGGGGTCTGGAGAGGGTAGTGTGTACGCAAACCTTACCTCATCCCTGAAGGAGTAGAGAGACTGTTTTCCGAAAGACCCTCGGATCAAGAAGACAAAAGAAGACAATATCAGTACCACCACAGAGATCATAGGAAAAATAACAACAACATGAAAATCAGAAGATAGATACAAAGCAAAAGCAATAGCCAGTAAATAGACCTGGCACTATGAGAAACGAAAGAGTAGTAAGACACAACATTAGCACTAGCTATCTTAGACAAAAGTCCTATCAAACTAGTCTCATAACGGTGCGAAGTAAGGCAAGACTCAACTATCTCCTAACCTACAACCCTAATACTCGACCTCCACAGCTTCCTATCAAGGGCCATGTTAGATAATAATAGTGTTAGATATGTGTTTTAGTGATGGAAAATAACTTACTTTTATTTGCAGGAAAACAATTCCAATGAAGGAAGTCAGAAGAAATGGAAGATTACCAATAACGAAGAGTCAAGATTCTAGTGAAGATCTAGAAGCAAGAATCAAGGAATCAATCATGCTGTGATTGCGAACTTCATGGAAAATAAATATTTGACTCCAGCTATTTACAGTCTCTGAGTCGAGGGTCTTTCGGAAACAACCTCTCTATTCCTTCGGGGTAGGGATAAGGTCTGCTTATATTCTACCCTCCCCAAACCCCACTAGTGGGATTCTACTGGGTTGTTGTTGTTGTCATTGTTGTTGTACTCCAGCTACTTACAGAAGGCTCATCAATCAATTTGTATGGAATATTTAAGGAGAATATTCAATCACATACATCACAGAAGCAACGGCTTACGGAGGAAAGTAAATCACGGAAGCAACAGACCAGTAAAGGAAGTTCTATCTTATTCTTGGAAGAAATCAATCTTGATTGATTCTAAGGATCAATTCCCTTGGGTTGTACACCATCTATGGATCTGTTACGCTTAGAAGATTGGCGTTCAAATCATATACAACAAAATATGCAAAGGAAGGACATACTTTGATCGAACCACCGTCAATCTTTTTGTTCTACTCCAAACAAGCATTGTAGTCTATTCTAGATTTACTGTGTAACTAGGGAGAGAAGAAAGAGAGAAAAATCGCTGGTGAGAAATTGTATTGAGAAGCAAGAAAAGAACTATTAGTGTGACGAAGCTGTTGGTGTATAGCAACACCAACATACATGTATCAAGAGATTTCAAATACTTGAAAGAGAACATCCTTGCAACCCAAGGGGACTGGATGTAGGATTCACTTGAATCCGAACCAGTATAAAACAATTGATGTCATTTACTTTCTGCTATTTATTTTTCTATATTTTGTTTATATCTCTCGCATCAAGAATCTAATTAGACTAGAAAGAAAATTAGTCAACTACCCTGTAAAAAAAAAGAAAAAAATTATAATTCACCTCCCTCTTGCACTTTCAATTGGTATCAGAGCAGGCCTTACTTATTCGCTTAAAAACAAGTGAGAAAAGATCATGGCAACTAAAGTAACTGTTGGTGCACTCTTTCAAGAAGGGACATCACAAGCAAGACCACCATATTTCAATGTACAACACTTCTTTTATTGGAAGGTCGCATGAAAATTTATGCAAAGTCCTATGATGTCAAAGTATGACGTGTCATCAAAAAGGGAAACTCTCCACTTCCAGCAGCAGGACAATCACCCGCTGATCATGAAGATATAGATGACTACTCTAAAAAGCAAATGACCATTGTTCAAGTTAACGCTAAGGTACGAAGCTTGCTCTATAACGCTATAAGTGGAGAATAATATGAGAAAATTTCAAGCTGTGATACCACCAAGGAATTGTGGGACAAACTGAAAGTTACCTATGAAGGAACTAGCAAAGTGAAAGAAACACAGATAAATTTGTTGGTTCACGACTATGAACTCTTCCAGATGAAAGAAGGTGAATCCATTGAGAAAATATTTGCACGATTCAGCAAAATCACTGGCGATCTGAAAGCCTTTGGTAAACCTTAATCAAGTGGTGAGCAGGTTCGAAAAATCCTAAGAAGCTTGCCTACCACATGGCAGACCAAAGTAGTTGCACTTGAATCTCAAGATTTAGACAAACTGTCATATGATGAACTACGTGGAGATCTCATAGTATTTGAGAAAACACATCTCAAGAAAACGCGCTAGGAAGAGAAGAAGAAAACAATTGCCTTCAAAACTACAACTGAAGGACCTGAGAACGATATTGATGACGATGCAGAAGCTCTTGAAGAAGAAATTGCCATGGTTTCAAGAAATGTGAATGGATTGGTGAGAAGATACATAAACACAAAAAAGAGAAGGATGTCATCTAGATGAACTAGAAAATATGATAAACGAGAAAAAAATGATGAAAAATATTTTAAATGTGGAAGGCATGGCCATGTTCAAGCTGAATGCCCTGATCTTCAAAGAAAAGTCTCTAGAGGGCTTAATAAAAATAAATCATTAGGAAGCTGGAGCGATGAAGACAACTCAGAACATGAAGAAATAGCAAACCTGTGTTTTATGACTATTTTGGAAAATGATATGAACAAATATTTTGGTTGCTAGACTGATGAAGATTTATCAGACGATGACTGTAAAAGAGATACTGAAAATTACTTCATGGCAAGAGGTGAAACAAGTGAAGTAAGATCCTATAACTGTGATAGATGTAACGTATTGTAGGATATTTTTTATCTTATCCTAAAAGAGTAAAAAATGCTAAATAAATTAAAGAGACTCAATAGGGAAAAGAAGGACTGGGAACTCAAACTTGAAGTCTGCAAAATCGAAAGAGACATTCTTCAAGATGAGGTTCAGGAATTGCAATTGAAACTTAATGGCATGCGCAATTCCACCAGTCACAGTTCTGTCAAGTCTAACCAAGTGACTTATAAGTCAACTGGAAAAAGACTTGTTAGAACTATCCACAAATACTAATACCAGTGGTAGATCAAAAATTGGATCAACTTCTTTATGTCATTACTGTAACAAGGCTTGACATAAATATTTCTTCTGTAGATTTCGTAAATCTAATATTTCAGGATGGATTTGGAAACCTAAAAACAGCCCTGATCCTAGTAGAACTAACCAATAAGGACCCAAGCAAGCTTGGGGTACCTAAAAAAAGGTAAACCTTTTTTTGTAGGAACACCACAGGAAAAGTCGAAAAGGAAAGTGGTATCTCGAAAGTGGGTGTTCCAATCACATGACGGGCGATAAGAATCTCTTCAAAGAAGTTATCAAAATCAATGGAGGAAACGTTAAGTTTGGTGATGACTCAAAAGGCAAAATAGTTGGTAGCGACACTGTTCCTTTTAACGATAACTGTGATATCACTAATGTTTATATTGTAGATGGGCTAAACTACAATCTGCTAAGCATCAGTCAACTCTTTCTGGATATGAAGTGAAATTCAAGAAAACTGGGTGTGCTATTGAAGACGAATCAGGTAAAATCATTCTTCCAGGAAAGAGGTATGGAAATGTCCACATTTTAAATTGCATTGATAATCTGTAAAGTCATATCTGTCTAGCATCCATCACTTATGATCCTTGGCTTTGGCACAAAAAGCTTAGTCATGCCAGCATGCATTTGATTGAAAAACTATCTAAGCATGAATTAGTCATTGGCCTTCCTAAGCTCAACTACTCTAGAAATCATGTATGTGATGCATGTCAGCTTGGTAAGCAAATTAAAAATTCTTTCAAACCCAAGGATATTGTTTCCACAATCAAACCTCTTCAGCTATTGCATATGGATTTGTTTGAACCTACTAGAACTGCCAGTTGTTGCACCCTATTTTACACTAGTCAAAACAAGATTCAACTTGTGATTTCTCTGTTGTTGATGAAAGAGAGTCGCTACCTAATATTTAAAGGTATACTAGGTTACCTATTTAATTACTAAGTCATATTCTTTATTAGTCTACTAACCGGTGAGATTATGGGTAAGAGTTCTTGTTCTTCTAAGGGGAAAGTTTTAGACACCCCTTAAAATTTACCTGAGTTAGCTCCATAGGACTTAGACTAGATTTGAAATCAATTATTTGTACTATAACTTAACTAGTGTTCTAAAGCTTGCCATATATTAGGGCATAATTCCTACGAGGGAAGAGTGTGGTTTTAAAGAGGATGGATTTAAAGGAGAGTCTTGGAAAATAATGTTAGTGCATATATGCTTGGAAAGAATTTAAAGATATATATGATGTTTGTACAAAAACATGTGAAAAGAAGAGCTAAGTTAGAAAACGTTTTATCTTTTAAGAAGCATGGAGGTTTGAAAATCTGTACTTGAGGCGGCAACACCTTATTTTCGAAATGAATTGATTTCCTTTTAGAAGGTCAAACTTGTGTTCAAATCTGATTTTCCCTTTTTGAAAGAGGAGCTGCCGTCTCTTGCTAAGCCTTTGGACTTCAAAATCTTTTAAGAAAAGTTAGCAAAGCATAGTGGATTAATGGTAAAAACAGCCTATAATTAGGGAATATGGGATTAGTTACTAACTAATGCTTCTTTTATCCTAGATTCTTTAAGGCTTGCCTAAGTTTTGTATGACTTAAGATATAAAGTAAAGCATTCAATCCTATTATATAATTATTGTATATATGTGAAATAAAACAACAACAAGAATGCAACAAAATGCGACAAGGCAGTAAGGCTAAGGCAATGAAGTAGTAAATAATAAACGAGTTTAAAAGGAGAGGATTGGACTCTGGCATTTGAGCCTCAAAGAGGCAGGCCCAGTTGTAATAGGGACGGGCGACATCTGACTTCGATTTTCTAGAAAACACAACAATGCTGGACTTGGGCCTGCATTCTTTAAGAACTCAACATGCCCAAACAAATGTGCAAGTAAAAAAAGAGAGAAGGTCATTAGATACATATTCTATATATTCAATCATGCATGAGACACATAAGTAAATGATTGGAGCAAAATATAACAAGCTATCAATACTCAAATACTATGAGAACTTATACTAATATGGCGGTTATATATGGTCAATAATTTACATTGAAAACCTTTCGTTGTCATTAAACACTAAACTCAAAGAGAATAACAAGTGTCAATGAATTAAGGGCTAAGGAGAGAGTTCCACTCAAGGTCGATGCCTCCTTTGAATCCCCCGACACTTCAAAGTTCCCAAGGGTCTCAAGGCCCAGGGCAATGCTTGTGCCGGGGAGAGTAGCCCAACCTAGAGTTAAACTCTACTCCTAAATACCCTTAACCACTAACGAGTCATTTTTCTCCATAGGTTTAAGTGCCAATGAGGTTCTTTCAATGTAAACCAACTGCCATAATACTCCCACCACAGAAGTATACTTCTTACTTGGCAGAATAACATAAGGACACATAAATAGTTTCACTTTTTATAACTATATTTCCAATACTAAGTGAATGAAATACACATTAAACAAGTCTGAAGGTCAGGTTCCAAACACACATAGAGGCAGGAATACCATAATGTTACTGCTAAAGAACCAAACACTTGGGATCACATTTTAAGGATAGATAAAGAGCACACAGTTCAGATATGCAGCAACCCAGAAATACAGATGCTTCTGTCCTAGCAGATTGATCACAGATCGGTTAGCTCAGGTCTTGCCACTAGCACATACATAGGTTAAAAATACTACTTGAAACTCTTTAAAGTATCAACAAAAGTTCAAACAAACAGTCATAGTTAGCAACCTTTACATGTGTTATTAAAGATACCATAATATAGTTAGAACTCTTAGCATGTCTACAGATTTACACATTCAAACATGGAATTCCTAACTGTGCTTAACAAGATCACAGATTATCAATCTTACTTCATTTTTTATTTTATGGTAGAACCACATCTTCATAAGAGTACTAACCTTATATTGAAATAGGTAAACTATTATGTCCAAGCAGTAGCAATAAGAAGTTTCTCTTAGGATTTACAGATCAGGTTCAGTTCAGATTAACAAGGAAAGAGATGACAGAGTGCAATTTCAAAACAATATGCAGGAATATGAAATCATGAAGACAAATAGAGGTGCACACAACATTTTCATTCAACTACACATAGATACTCCAAATAAGGTTAGGATCTTAAAAAAAAGACAGGGAGAGTTTCACTTATTGTGAGACCAAGTCAACAATGTCATAAAGAGGGTTTAAAGACAAGGAAGATATTATACCAAACAAGTTTAACTCAGCTGTACAGACTAAGATTAACATCTAAACACGATGTAGTTATCCCTTGTAAAACAGTTATCATTCAACTATAGCAAACATGACTATTACCTATTTTATGAAAGATAACTTTGGTCATAACATAATATATGCAGAATGGTTACTGATGTTCATAAAAGTTCACCTTAATGAGACTGTTTTATATAGAGAGACCTAGAGATGCAACTAACAGTTAGACACATACATAAGACTGTCATAGTAACGACTCAGAAGCTGCTCTTAGAGTTAACAAACACTTATATAGAGAAGGAGAGCATTTAAATACTTAAACTTCGTATGCGTCAGCTAAGTGGTGAAGGATTAAACTATGAGCTTTCAGGTTTGTTTTAGTTAGAATTATCAAACAACAATCTCGACTATAGAACAACAGAATGCAGAAAATAGTGTGGTAGGGATAGAGATCATAGCAAAATCATTAAAAGAAAATATGAAGTCTAGGAAAACATGAGAAGTCATTGAGGCATATTAAGAAAACTTAATCATGTAAACTATCTGGATTCAAAATAGAAGTCATTAAGGTCACATAACATCTCAATTAATACCAATTAGAGATACTCAAAAATATGACAGGTGAACACATCATCATGAATTGAAAATAACATCTATACACCAATGACAAACATCATAAACGAACACAACTAAATAAAGACAGCAGCATGTACATGATATCCGAGTAAGGCAGTCATAAGAGAAAGGGTAGAGGTGCACTGACCTTTTCTAAAGTAGCAGACCAAACAGAGATTCTTTCTTAGCCGTATAGGATCAAGAACTCGAACTCCGACCAATGTAGGCTCAGAAGCAGAAAGAAATTAGAAGCTAGTTAGAAAACCCTAGCTTAATCTTTTTTCTTTGTTTTTAAAGTGATTTCGAGGTGTCTCTTCTATTGTTAGGTGAGAGAATTGAAGGCTCCTTTATAGTGGCATTCAATGCATCTAGGGTTCAACAAAATTCAACTTTGATAGTGGAAGATGACGATGAGCTGATGAGGTGAGCAAACTGAGTGAAATTAGAGAAGAGTAGAGGGGAAAACAATGAGGATTTTTAACCTGAGAAGAGAGTGAGTGATTGTTAATGGCAGAAGACCATCGGTCAAGACTTAGAACCCAGAGGTCACTGCATTTGACCTCTAGGTAAAGAATCCTCATAATGAATCCTCTGAAAAACTTCATGCATGCTCCGATTTGACGGAGCAAGAGAGGATTTAAGCGATTTGAAGTTATTTCTTCAAGCTAAGGCTCTAGATTTGAGGGGTTTTGAATTTAATGATGGAAATGGGGAAGATCGGTTAGATTCGCGAATGTAGGGGCAAATGGGATGATTTGAAGACCATATTTGTGACCTTGCATGAGTTGGTGCAAGGTCTGTGATTGATTAGGGATGATGGGGTTTGAGAGACGGAAGAGAGAAAAGGGAAAATAGGGCGGCTGTTTTGGGAAAGAATGAGCTAAGGTTTAGAGGTGTCTTCAGGTTAAGAATGGGAGATGGAACAGGAGCCATTGGATCCTTGTGAATAACGGCTCTGATATTTTAGAGAAAAAAACGTTTATTGGGAAAAAAAGACGACCGTTACGGAGATAAATCACTAATGGATATTGAAATAAAAGAAAAAAATTAGTTTAATTGTGGACCGTTGATCATTTGGATCAACGCTCCAAATTAAGTGTGTTTCTTGTGTGAGTGCTTGAGAGCGATGACGTGGCACTTTGTTATTGGCTTAGACGAGATGGCTTGGATTACCAAGGTGGATGGGAGGGGTAATTTTCGGACTGGGTCAGGTGAGATTGGGCTTATGTTTTGGGCTGAAATTGATTTAAAGAATGGCCAATTTATGTCTAATTGTGCAATAGCAATTGTAGCCATTTAGGCTTTAACCTTCTTAAAAAATAATTTATTTAAACTTAATTTATTTCCAATAAAATGAAATAAAATTATAAATATCAAATATACTATTTATTATTGTAATTAATTATTTATAAAATAGTTTGTTTTTTAAATTATAACACTAATTTTGAATTATAATTTGTTAAATTAATCATAAAGACCTCTATGGCACATTTAAAGAAATTATTTTACTAGTATTAAAATAGAAGGATATTTGTAATTATATAATACTAATACTAAGTGATTAATTTCAAAACTAATGCTTAATTAATTTGTAGAAATAGGTTTTTATAGATAGAAAACACTTTCAAAGTATATATTGTAAATTATTATGTATAAGTAAATTAGTTTTAAAAGGAAGGGTCAAAATTGACCGTCAACACTAGTATAGGAGGAAAAAGGTATGCTTTTGTTATTGTTGATGATTACTCATGTTTTACATGGGTAATATTTCTGGCTCACAAAGATGACGCTCTAAAAACTTTGAGATTTTCTGCAAAAAGATAGAAAGAGAAAATGGGTATCTTATCTCTACTATTCAGAGTGATCATGGAGGAGAATTTGAAAGCAGATCATTTGAGGAATTCTACAATGACCAAGGATACACTCATAATTTCTCAGCACCAAGGTCACCATAGCAGAATGGAGTGGTTGATCTTAAAAGTAGAACTCTGCAGGACATGGCTAGAACTATGATATTGGAGCACTCCCTACCAAACTACTTCTGGGCAGAAGCAGTCAGCACAACTTGTCATATTCTTAACAGGTTGCTTAATTCGACCTTATTCTGAAGAAGACTCCATGTGAACTGTAGAAAGTTAAGAGACCTAACATTCGATACTTTCATCCTTTTGGAAGCAAATGTTTTGTCTACAATAATGGTAAGGACAATCTTAGTAAGTTTGATCCAAGAAGTGATGGAGGTATATTTCTCGGTTACTCTAATAATAGTAGATCCTTTAGAATTTATAATAAGCATACCTATATGTAGAGGAATCAGTTCATGTTATCTTGATGATAATAACTCTATGGCCAAGAAAGGGGTCCTTGCAGGTGATGAAGAGGTCAGTCAAAATCAGCCTAAGATTAGTGAACAGATCATCCCAAAAGAATCTGCTGACAGTGGAAATGAAATCCCATAGTCGACTAATGAAGATATCAGCGAGCATGCTAAATCTCAGACTGAGTCGGCTACTCAACATACTGAAGCAGTACCAAACGAATGGAGAAGCAAATCAGAATCTCCTCAAAAGTTTATCATAGGAAATCCACCTGACGGAATGATAACAAGAGGAGCTCTAAAGAAAAAAGCTAACATTGCACTCATATCTCAAATAGAGCCAAAGAAAGTCGATGAATCTTTGAAAGACTCAAGTTGGGTACAAGCTATGCAAGAAGAACTTGATCAGTTTGACAAAATTCAAGTTTGGACATTGGTACCCAAGCCAGCAAACGCAGCAATCATAAGAACCAAATGGGTATTCAGAAACAAGCTGAATGAAGAAGGCAAAGTTGTCTGAAACAAAGCAAGGCTAGTCGCTCAGGGCTACTCTCAACAGGAAGGAGTAGACTATGATGAAACTTTTGCTTCGGTGGCTCAGTTAGAACCAATTCGTATCTTGCTCGCATATGCTTCCTTTAAAGGTTTTAAATTATTTCAAATGGATGTTAAAAGTGAATTTTTAAATGGTTTCATTGATAAGAAGGTCTATGTTAAACAACGTCCTGGATTTGAAAACTCACAATTTCCTTACCATGTGTTTAAGTTGACTAAGGCTCTCTATGAGCTAAAACAAGCACCTCGAGCTTGGTATGAAAGACTAAGCTCATTTTTGGTTTGTCATGGATATTCAAGAGGTAAGATTGATCTACCCTCTTTATCAAAAGGTCATCTTCAGGGAATCTCATTATTCAAATTTATGTTGATGATATTATATTTGGAAGTGCTAATCCTGTTCCATGCAAGGAATTCTCACATCTCATGCAAAGTGAGTTCGAAATGAGCATGATGGGACAATGGACTTTCTTTCTTGGACTTCAAATTCATCTATCGGATGAAGGTATCTTTTATATTTCAAACAAAGTACATGAAGGAGTTGATACAAAAATTTGGAATGAGCAATGCAAAGACACTTGGAACTCCCATGAGTCCAGCTACATTTCTTGACAAAGTTAAGGAAGGAAAACCGGTGGATAAATCAAAATATCGTGAAATGATTGGATCCATACTTTACTTAACTGCAGTCTTGACATAATGTTTAGTGTGTGCAGATGTCGTAGGTTCCAATCAACTCCCAAGGAGTCTCACTAACAACAGTGTAACGAATTATTATATATCTCATTGGGAGTACATCACATGGTTTATGGTATCCACATCTTGACAATTTTAAGCTTGAAGGTTATTCAGATGCAGATCTTGCAGGAGATAAAGATGACAGGAAAAGCACAAAGTGGAACTTGCCAATTACTTGGAAAATCGCTCATCTCCTGGAACAGTAAGAAACATGGATCAATTGCATTATCTACAACTGAGGCTTAATACATTGCCATCGGACAATGCTGTGCTCAACAACGTTAGATGATTCACCAACTAAGTGACTATGATCTATCCTTTAAGCTTGTTAAAATTTTTTGTGATAATTCTAGTGCTATTTGTTTATCAAAAAATCCAGTGCATCATTCTAGGACAAAGCATATAAATACCAAGCATCATTTTATTAAAGACCATGTTCTTAAGGGTGACATTGAATTGTCGTTTGTTAGTACTGAAAATCAATTAGCTGATATTTTCACTAAGCCCCTTCTAGAGGACAGATTTCAAAACCTTAGGGATTTACTTGGCATTATTACTTTTTCAAATTATGGCTTTGGAATTTTGGTACTTTTCAAAGATTGCGTGTTTTAATGATTTTGGTAGAAAATCTTTTTGTACCGTGTATCTCAATATTACTGCCTGTTGTATTAATTAAGCGCCTCCGTTTTTAGCCCTTCTTTCCACCTTTTTTGGTAAACGAGAAGGAAATTGAATCAATCAGCCATGTCTGTTCCTTTTCTCTACACCCATAAGTCATGTTGGTTCAATCCCGCCTTTTCACACTTCTCTTAATCTCTATAAGTCCTCCACTTCCTTAAGTCCTCACTTTGTAATCTTCACCCTAACTCTCAAATGGCCACTCGCAAAAGCACCCAGTCTAAAGCGAAAACCCCTTCTCAACCATCAGAACCAGTTATCATTGGCTCAGATCACTCTAAGGGTTTCTCATCTTCTCAAGGAGAACTCTCTGATGATGCTCGAACTGAAAGGGCCCTAGGAAAGCACCCCATGGAATGAGTAGAAGCTTACACCCCAAAGAAAGTGAAGATAGGCTTGGACAGTGTGCCAGAGTCAGAGTTGAACTACTAGGATTCACCCAACAGAGACAAGTTCATCACTTTCAAGGGAAAATCAATTGCTCATGGAAGAATCTTCAATCTGGAAGAGATGGAAGCCCTTAGTTGCAAGGTAATTTTTTTTTTTTAGTTTTCAAAGCTGGGAAAATTTCTTTGTTCTAACCCTTCCAAAAGTCTATGAAGATCTTGTTCGTATGTTCTATGAAAATCTTCGTTCCCAAAAATCTGATATAATTGAGTCACTCGTGCTGGGTCAACATATCATTCTACCTTTGATTCTCTGTTTAAGTAGTAACGTTCTGGTTACTCTGCTTTCTTTAAAACTTCCTGGCCTGAAGATTTTGTAGTGTGGTTTGAACAAGCCAAAGAAGGTCTTGCTGATTCCCTGTTTGATCCTTTGCCAAATCAACTAGGACCTAGTGAGATCAACTTTGAAACCTGTATTCTTGCCTACATTGTTGCCATCACCATTCTTCCAAGAAGAGGATCCTACACTACTTTATCTCAAAGAGACACCTTTTTGTCTACTGCCTTCTCACCAAGCACAAAGTGAAGTTTTCCTCCTGGGTAATCAATTTTATGATTGAACGTGCTGAAGATCCATCGAGTCTCCCTTACGGAATGGTTATCACTCACCTCCTCGAATCCTTAAATATCCCTCTCTCAAACTATCCCTATGTGTTTGTCTCCAAGTGTTATAACAATAAAGTGTTTATTAGCATGGGTTATGTTGTTATGGACAGTACTTGGATAGAGAAGCAGGAAATTGAAGCAAACGTGATTTGCTCCAGCTCCAAGGTAAAGGTTGATACTTCTCAAGCTGCTGTCAACAATCTAGAATTGCTTGCAAAGATAGCTGCACTTGATGACAAGCTAACTACCATCAAGGATCTACTCCTAACCACTCAGTCCTCAGTTGGCGATATCTATAAGTTGCCAAGGAAACAGGTCCTGACGTGTCCAAGCTGAGAGATATGGTTTTGAAAACTGCAGAAAAGGCAATAAAAGCTTTCAAGAAAGTTCATAATCTTATTGATGGAATCTCAGTCACAATGAATGCAAGTTTTGATTGTCTCAAAGAAGCTATCTGCAACACCCTTACCTATTTTCTTCGTCGATGAAAAGTGTTGGCTGCTTAGACAATCTTTTTGGATGTTCTGGATAGTTTGTTTTGCTTGCATACTTCTGGATACTATCTGGATGACTAAAATTAAACTTACTATATGCTAATCTTATCTACTAGTAGTTAAAATTGCTTAGTTCTCTTATTGAATTATGCCAAAGGGGAAGAATAGGGTATCACTAACTTGCAGGAAAACATAGTCAAACTTGCAGGAAAAAAGAGTCAACTGCTAGGCAGTGTCAGTCGACTGACTGAACAAAAGTTGACTAATGGGTAACATAATGAGGGGGAGCGGACTCAAAATCTTGACAGCAAGTTGAGGGGCAGCCGACTGAAGACACGATAAACAGAGAAATAAAATGAATTAAGTTATTTTGTCATCATCAAAAAGGGGGAGATTGTTAGATATATGTTTTAATGATAGAATAATAACTTACTTCTATGTAGGAAAACAATTCCAAAGAAGGAAGTCACAAGAAATGGATGAGTATCAATAACTAAGAAGTCAGGATTCTAGTGAAGTTTTAGAAGTAA
This sequence comes from Nicotiana obtusifolia, assembly GCA_002018475.1. Taxonomy (NCBI): domain Eukaryota; kingdom Viridiplantae; phylum Streptophyta; class Magnoliopsida; order Solanales; family Solanaceae; genus Nicotiana; species Nicotiana obtusifolia. The sequence goes on from MCJB01047043.1 coordinate 13,840, forward strand.
GAATCAAGGAATCAATCATGCTGTGATTGCGAGCTTCAAGGAAAACAAATATTTGACTCTAGCTATTTATGAAAGGCTCATTAATCAATTTGTATGGAAGATTTATAGAGAATATTCAATTACATACATCACGGAAGCAACGACTTACAGAGGAAAGTAAATCACGGAAGCAACAGACCTGTAAAGGAAGTTCTATCTTATTTTTAGAAGAAAACAATCTTGATTGATTCTGAGAACCAATTCCCTTGGGTTGCCAACCATCTATGGATCTGTCACGCCCAGAAGATTGGCGTTCAAATCATATATATACTGCAAAAGATGCAAAGGAAGGACATAAGTTGATCGAACCACTATCAATATTTTTGATCTACTCCAAACAAGCATTATAGTCTATTTTAGATTTACAGTATAACGAGCGAGAAAAGAAAGAGTGAAAAATCACTGGTGAGATATTGTATCGAGAAGCAAGAAAAGAACTATTATCGTGACGAAGGTGTTGGTGTATAACAACACCAACATACCTGTATCAAGAGATTTCAAATACTTGAAAGAGAACACCCTTGTAACCTAAGGGGACTGGACGTAGGATTCACTTGGATCGGAACCAGTGTAGGTGTCATTTACTCTCTACTATTTGCTTTTTTTGTATTTTGTTTATATCTCTCGCATCAAGAATCTAAACGACTAAAAAAAAAAATTAGTCAACTACCCTGCAAAAGAAAAGAAAAATTACAATTCATCCCCCTCTTGCACTTTCAAATAGAACTAGAGAACGCTTCTTTTCGCAAATCCCAAATTTTAGCTAACTTTGCAGATGAAACTATGTAAATGGTTTTAAAGGTATTTTCACCAGTTTATTTTTAGCTGGTTATTTTATTTAAAATAAGAAAATATATTAGTTATTTCCACAAGGTTATTTTCAGTTTCAGATCAGAAAAATCGTGTACCACAAACCATATACTTTATAAAGCAAAAATAAGGAGAAAATTACCACGTACAACTATCACCATTCCTAGTATGAGCATTTTATTTCGTTTGACATATTATTGTTGCATCTCAGACTTTCATGTTGGAATGTGTCTTAAGTGAATCAATATAAGACATAGAGTTTAAGGACCTTTACAAAGATAATGATACATTAAAATAGGTGTTACGGAAGTATCGTGAGGGTTGGAGGCTAAATGGATCAAAGAAGTTATAATCCGTACTTTCAAGGCAAACCTAGGAGTACTTTATATGCTAAGGAGTTCATGTTTTAAGATATTTGAATGCTTAATGGTCATATGTAAGTTTTGAAGTCAAGCAAGTTGTAAACAAAAGTCGACAAAAGTTATCGCAAGATACGTTCATAGTCTTATTAAAATTTGGGTATAATGTCACTGAGCTTTTTCTCAATATACTTGGAGCTAAGGGATGATCCACCTACCACATTGATGATCTAAAAGTCTCGTTTTCAATGCTTTAAACCGTTTGTTGATACGACGTTGGAGTAGAGAGATATTTATATTTTTGTGAGACCGAGCAGGCAGCCCCTATGGGACCCACTTGGACGGTGGCCAACCTTTACCTATTTTTATCTCATTTTTGGGATGAGCTTTGCTACTTTTTCAATCACCTTCCATCCTCACACTCTTCAAAACCTCCCAAATTGTTCCCCCAAGGATCCAAACAAATTCCATAAAATAAAATAAAAGATACACCATAATCCAACATCAAAGTTAGCCAAAGGTGAAGAATAATCCCTCTATGGTGTTGTGATGTGAAGAAGAATGATGGTGAGCTAAGTTAAGCTTAGGGTTTGAATTTAATCTACTGCATAAGGTATTTTTAATAGCCTTTGGTTGTATTTAAGGTTAATTACATGTTGGTTGTGGTGTTGACGTGAAAGATTGCAAGATAGCACTTGAAAGGGGTAGAGATGTTGTTATCTTTTATATATATATATATATATATATATATAT
>MCJB01047043.1:15894-43586 GCA_002018475.1 Nicotiana obtusifolia
TTTTATATATATATATATATATATATATATATATATATATATATATATATATATATATATATATTGTTATGGCTGGAAATTGGAAAAAATAACTTGATTATTATATGGTTTCATTGTTATGCATGTGTATATGTTTATCAAGTGAATTGATGAAAGAAACATATAAAACTATAAATTAAACGTGAAGGTTAAGGTGCTAGTGCATATGTGACTGTTTTGAAAGGTTTTGGAGCTAGGTTTCGGCTGGTTCTTTATGTATATTGGATACATTATTGTTGATGTTGTTCCTATTGTTTTGGTACAAGTTTGAGATGGATGGAAGTGGAATTTTATAGGAAAAATGCTGTCCGATTTTCTTCAAGTGAGTTACTAGCTTAGAAGCATGTTTGTATGTCCTTCTATGACATTAACTATAAGTTTGCTGTCTTAATGTAGATGAATTCTTCGAGAAGGTATACGTCGAGTCGTTAAATAAACGACAGAGGTATGTAAGGCTACTTTCTTTCTTGGCATGACTTATGTAAATATTCCCTTTGAAATAATCTTCCTTTCGCAAGATTGAATATTCCTGAATCTTCCCTGAAAAAAGATTAATCATGTTCTTATGTATTTCCTTCTGATAGAATTCTTCTGGATTCATGATATCGCTTGTGGTCGGTCTTGTATTGCAATTATATATGTATATGTATTGCAACTACAGTCGGCCTGGTATGACACCTGTGGTGCAACCACTGATAAGTTGGGTACGACCGAGCCCTTTGTGGCTAGCTACGACCGAGTCGTATTAAGGCTGGGTATGATTGAGTCCTCTTCGAGGCCGAGTACGTTATGATATGATATGATTTGCCCCACAGAGCTTTTGGTACTATATTATATGGTCCGATAGAGTGTCTTGATTCTTACATACATGCATATATACATATCCATGATTGTGCCAATGTATGCCCTCAGAGGCTTGTTATGAGTTTCAGGTCGACTTTTGTACTTTTCCGTCACATTCCATATTTTATTTATATGCGTACCTTCCTTACATATTTAGTATATTATTCGTACTGATGACCCCTTGCTGGGGCACTGTGTTTCATGCCTGCAGATACAGATAGCGATTCATATGATACTTCACAATAGGTGACTCAACTCAGCTGAAGGTTGTCACGCTCCTTTCTTCTAGAGTTGCCTAGTGAATTGGCAGGTACGATGGTTGCATATATGTACATAGTTGGGTATGGCGGGGCCCTGTCCTGACCTTATGATATTTATGTACTTCTTAGAGGCTTGTAGACAAATGTTATGTGTATTGATGGTCGTGGTGGTCTTGTAGGCCCGTATGTCTCATGTATATAAGTTTGTATATTGTGAGAATGCACGAGAGAAAAATCTATGATTGATATTTTATTAATGAGCCCTATTTATACAATACATATCATACTCCTTTTCTACATGGGACTAGGACAAATTCATATTATGTACATAACTATCTAATACTCCCCCTCAAGCTGGTGCATACAAATCATATGTACCGAGCTTGTTACATATGTAACTAATACGAGGACCAGTAAGGGACTTGGTGAAAATATCTACAAGCTGATCATTCGACTTCACAAACTTTGTAGCGATATCTCCTAAGAATATCTTTTCTCTGACGAAGTGACAGCCAATCTGAATTTTTTAGTTTCTCTCATGGAACACCGGATTTGATACAATATGAAGGACAACTTGATGATCACACACAAGTTGCATCTTGCTGACATTTGATCCAAACTAGCTCACATGTTGCCACAGCCTCTGCTCGACATTCTACTTCGGCACTAGACCGAGCAACTGTTTCTTGCTCTTCCAAGACACCAAATTACCTCCTACTAAAACACAATATTCAGACGTAGAACGTCTATCAGAAGGTGATCCTGCCCAATCAGAATCTAAGTACCCAACAATTTGCTCATGGCCTCGATCTTCAAACAATAATCCTTTGCCTGGAGCTGATTTTATATATCGAAGAATGCGGACAACAACATCCCGATGACTATCACAAGGAGAATCTAGGAATTGACTTACCGCACACAAAAGAAAGGAAATGCCAGCTCTAGTCACTATGAGGTAATTAAATTTACCAACTAGCCGCCTATATCTTGTAGGATAACTTAGTGTCTCCCCCCGTCTTGGTAGAAGTTTAGAATTTGGATCCATAGGAGTGTCAACAGGTCTACTGCCTATCATTCCTGTCTCCTCAAGAATGTCTAAGGCATACTTCCGTTGTGAGATTACAATACCCGAGCTAGACTAAGCTACCTCAATACCTAGAAATACTTTGATCTGCACAAATCCTTAGTCTGAAAGTGCTGAAAGAGATGTTACTTCAACTTAGTAATACCATCCTGATCATTGCCGGTAACAACAATATCATCAACATAAACCACTAGATAAATACTGAGATTTGAAGCAGAATCCCGATAAAACACAGAGTGATCAACTTCACTACGAGTCATTCCAAACTCCTGAATAACTATGTTGAACTTACCAAACCAGGCTCAAGGAGATTGCTTTAGACCATAGAGGGACCAATGCAATTGACATACAAGGCCACTAGACTCCCTAGAAGCAATACGAAGAAAAGCATTCTTAATGTCCAACTAATAGAGAGGCCAATGGCGAACAACAGCCATGGATAGAAAAAGGCGGACTGTTGCTATTTTAGCCACGGGAGAGAAAGTATCAGTGTAATAGAGCCCAAATATCTGAGTATACCCTTTGGAAACAAGACGAACCTTATGTCGATCAACTTGGCTATGTAGACCAACTTTGACCGCATACACCCAACGGCAACCAACAGTCGATTTACCTGAAAGAAGGGAAACAAGCTCCCAAGTACCACTCGTATGTAAAGCAGACATCTTGTCAATCATAGCATGTTGCCATCCTGGATGAGACAGTGCTTCACCTGTAGACGTAGGGATGAAAAGAGAGGACAAAGATGATGCAAATGCACAATGGAATGATGACAGGCGATGGTAACTTAAACCGACATAATGGGGATTAGGATTAAGTGTGGACCGTATACCTTTCCGTAGTGCAATCGGTTGACTAAGAGGAGACAAGTCCATAGTATTATCAGGGTCAGGTGCAGGACGTGAATCAGCTGGGCTTGATGCTGGGAGCGGACGACGGTGATAAGTCAGAAGTGGTGGAGCTGTAAAAGGTTGAACTGGACTAGGTGGTGTAACTCGAGCTATAAGTGGTGGAATTGGAGCTATAGGTGGTGGAGCTGCAATTGGAGCTGTAGGTGGTGAAGCTGGAGTTATAGAGGAAGATGAATGGGAGATAGTAATTGAATCTCCAAAAGATGGATCTAGTAGTACCTCAGAAATATCTAAGTGATTACCTGGACTTGTGAAGTATGATTGGGTTTCAAAGAAGGTAACATTAGCAAACATAAGGTACCGCTGGGGGTCAGCAGAATAGCATTGATATCCCTTTTGCATTCTCGAGTAACCCAAAAACACGCACTTAAGAGCACGAGGAGCTAACTTATCTTTTCCTGGAGTAAGGATATGAATAAAACACGTGCTCCCAAAGACATGGGGTGGAAGATAGAACAAAGGTACGTGGGGAAACAGGGCATAGAATGGAACTTGATTATGGATAGCTGAAGATGGCATACGATTAATAAGATAGCAAGATGTAAGAACTGCATCCCTCCTAAAACGCAATAGAACATGAGATTGTATGAGTAAGGTACAAGTAGTTTCAATAAGATGTCTATTGTTTCTTTCAGCTACCCCATTTTGTTGGAATGTGTACGGATAAGATGTTTGATGAATAATCCCATGAGAGTTCATAAATTGCTGAAATGGGGAAGACAAATACTCTAGGGCATTATCACTACAAAATATGCAGATATAAACCTCAAATTGATTTTGAATATCAGCGTGGAAGGTCTGGAAAATAGAAAACAACTCAGATCATTTTTTCATCAAAAGTATCCAAGTGCACCTGGAATAATCATTGATGAAACTGACAAAGTAGTAGAATCCCAAGGTAGAACTGACCCGACTGGGTCCTCAAACATCTGAATGGACTAAAGTAAAAGGTGACTCTGCTCGATTATCAAGACGTCAAGGGAAATGGGAGCGAGTATGCTTACCGAGTTAACATGACTCACACTCTAGAGTGGACAAGTGAGTTAAACCAGGTACTATTTTATGAAGTTTTGACAAACTAGGATGTCCCAACCGTTTATGTAATAAATCAGGTGAATCAGTAACATGACAAGTTGTTGAAGGAATACAAGATGTGAGTCCATGTGATTTTGCATGAATAAGGTAATCAAGTCCATCTGATTCGTCCCCGGTACCAATGATCCGCCATGTACTGTGTTCCTGTATAAAAACAAGGTCGTCAATAAATAAAACAGAGCATTTAAGTGATTTGGCTAAGTGACTAATGACTATGAGATTAAAAGGACTACCAGGTACATAAAGAACTTAATCTAAAGGTAAGGAAAGAAGTGGACTTTCTTGACCTATTCCAGTTGCCATGGTTTGAGACCCGTTGGCCATTGTGACTGTTGGGAGAGAATGAGAACATGAAATAGTAGTGAAAAAAGATTTGTTACCAGAAATATGATTAGATTCACCTGAATCAATGACCCAAGAATCATAGGTTGAAGAATGGGAGACACAAGTCACGCTACTATCTGTTTGAACAATGGAAGCTACCCCTGAAGATGTCTGTTTACATGCTTTGTACTAAAGGAACTCAATATAAGCCGGTAAAAAACCATCTGAATTGGACTCAATATATTTGATCCAACGAATTGTGAGTTAAAGGCTTCTGATACGAATGCCATTATAACGTTTACGCAAAAAAAAGAAGAAATTTTCTGGAAATTAGTGTTCACATCGGAAAAATCATTGTTCACGCCGGAAAAATATAAAAGTGGTCATAATTTGATTTAAATTGGATGGGTAGGCTCGGAATTGAAAGGGGAATAAGCTATCCTGGAGAGTCATCGCCAAAAAATGTCCGAAAGGTGGCCTACGCGCTGGTACGTGACGTTAGAATTTTGTCGAAAAAGTTTCTTCCAGCAGTGCGTGGGAGCGTGTGGGGTCTTCTAACAGAGAATATTCTATGGGTTTCTCGCCGGAGGCCGATCTACTTCGTGGTGGTGTTGGGTTTTGCTCAACACAGATGAAAAGTGGCTTTTTACTTGTAGACCTATGTTTGCCGAAAAAAGACTTCCGGTTGACTGATTTCTCTACCCGGAGTCGCTGGAATTTATGCACAACGATAAATCTTTCACGATTGCTCTGATACCATGTGATAATGAATAGGAGAAAAATCTATTATTTATATTCTATTGATTATAATATAATGAGCGCTATTTATACAATACATATCATACTCCTATTCTACGTGTGACTAGGACTAATTCATACTATGTACATAACTATCTAACATATATCATATTGGGTCGTCCTTTCTCGAGCTTTCTTTCCGGTTTTAATCAGATTATCTCATAGCGGCATTTTCGGCCCATTTGGCATAATAGCATGATTATGGATGTATGTTATGTTGGTGCTCGGTGAGGTAGGCTTGAGCGCCCGTCGTGTCCCTCCGGTTTGGAGTGTGACGAACTTGGTATTAGAGCAGTTCTTTTCTAGGGAATCTACAAGCCAAATCTAGTAGAGTCTTCTTTATAGATGTGTTGTGCACCACATTATATAAACAGGAAGCTAAAAGGCATTTAGGAGTCTGTTACCCTTCTTTCAAATCCAAATCGTGCTATAGATCCGAGTCATAAGAGTTTGAGTCTGGACTTATGCTTCCTAATGGTATAGAGATGCTTGCAATTGGAAAGATTACAGCTAGCCAGAGGGCTAATATTGCAGTAGGTAAGGGCACTAGTAGAGGGAGAGTCTTGACGACGTGGCCCAGTTTGAGGCCCTATCAGATCGTGCATACTAGATGTGAAAATTTCTTGCTTAAAACCCTAATATGGGAGTATCTAACACATCCCGTGAATAGCAGTCCATGAGAGTATCAGAAGGTGAAAGTATAAGTTTCAACGGTAAAAGTGTAGACTTTAATAAGAAGAAAAGGCTTCTTGTATTTCTGTGTATTTACATCCCTAAACAAAGGTATTTATACACTAGGTCCTATGACTATTTTAGGAAGTAAAATAAATTACAAACAATTTATAATCATTTACAATCAATTATAATCAAATCTTTCCTAATAATTAAGCCAATCAACACTCCCCCTCATGTGCAAAGATGTTGCACATGCCCAACTTGCAAACCAGTGTATGAAAAGTCCGTTTGTTGAGACCCTTGGTAAACACATCAGCTATGTGGCACATGAAATAAACTCACGACACTAGTTGTAATTTTTTCTTTGATGAAGTGTCGATCAATTTCCACATGCTTTGTCCGATCATGCTGGACTGGATTATAAGCTATACTGATGGTAGCCTTATTGTCATTGAACAAGAAAAGTTTTCCTTTTTTAGACAATCTCAATTCCTCCGGTAGCTTTTGTAGCCAAAGCAGTTCGCAAACACCTTGGGCCATATCTCTATATTCTGCCACCGCACTTTATCTAGCAACTACACGTTGCTTCTTGCTTCTCCAAGTAACCAAGTTTGCTCCTATGAGTGTATAGTAACAAGATGTAGATCTTCTGTCATCCAGAGATCCAGCCCAATCCATGTCTGTAAAGGCTTCTATTTTGAGGTGATTATGTTTGCAGAAAAGTAGACCTTTACTGGAGCAAACTTCAGATATAGCAAAATGTGAAAGATGGCTTGCATATGAGGATCTCGGGGATCATGCATGAACTGACTCACTAGGCTAACTGAATAGGCTATGTCTGGTCTAGTGTGAGAGAGATAAATGAGTCTTCCAACCAACCTCTGATATCTCGGCTTATCAACTGACTCTCGAACTCTGCTTTGTAACTTGTGATTGCTTTCAACAGATGATTCTGCAGGTCCGCAACCTGTCATACCAGTTTCTTTCAAGAGATCTAGAATATACTTCCTCTGAGAGATAAAGATTCCTCTTTTTGATCTAGCAACCTCAATTTCCAAGAAGTACTGCAATTTTCCTAGATCCTTGATCACAAATTCACATGCCAACAACTTCCTCAATCGGGCCATCTCCTCTTTGTCATCTCCTGTCATTACTATGTCATAAACCTAGACTATGAGAAGAGTGATTTTGCTCATATGACGTCTTATGAAGAGGGTGTGATCAACATTGCTTTATTGGTAACCAAAGGAGATCATTGCTGTGCAGAATCTGTCAAACCAAGCTCTGGGAGATTGCTTTAGTCCGTACAAGGATTTCTTCAATATTCATACCTTTCCTTGACTTTGTGTAATACCAAATCCAGGAGGAATATCCATAGACACCTCTTCTTCTAAGTATCCATAAAGGAAAGTATTTTTCACATCAAACTGTTGCAAGTCCCAATCAAGATTAGCTGCATAAGATAAAACAATTCTAATAGTGTTTATCTTAGAAACATGGGCAAATGTCTCTTGATAATCTACTCCATAAGTCTGAGTGAATTCCTTAGCCACTAATCTTGCTTTGAATCTTTCAGCCGAGCTATCAGCTTTGTGCTTTAGAGTGAAGACCCATTTGCAGCCAACCAACTACTTGTCTGGTGGTGAAGTGACAAGTTCACAAGTCTCATTTTTTGACAAGGCCTTCATTTGTTCAATCATAGCTTGCTTCCATTTAGGATCTGCAAAATCTTCCCTCCAATTATGAGGAACATATACAGAAGAAATAGACAAGAAAAAGGTTCTATAGGAGGGAAACAAAGAATTATAATAGACAAAATTAGATAAAGAGTGTTTTGTGGTGCAAGATCTGACTCCTTTTTTGTGAGTAATAAGTTCATCTAACCCATAGGAAATGTAGATAAGTCACCAGTAGAAGAAGGTTTAGCTTCGGTAGATTGCATGATGACTTCTTCTGCTATATTTTTCTTTGAGTAAGTTTTCAAATCAGGCCTATCCAAACGCCCAATAGTCTCCCCCTGAATTCTTTCTCGAATTTATACTTTCTCTTATGAGAATGTCATCAAGAGGAGAATGTCATCAAGAGGTCTAGTAATGAAACTAGGTACAATCACCTCTTCCTCCTTACTTCTCTCCCCTTGAAGAGGTGATGAGGTAATACTGAAATAGGGCTCAGATTCTTGAAAAGTAACATCCATGCTAACAAAAGATCTCCTAGAGGGAGGATGATAACAATTGTAAGTTTTATATGTCGGAGAATATCCAATGAAAATATATTTTATAGCTCTAGGATCAAGTTTCCCAGAATTTTTAGTGTGGACAAAGCAAACAAACCCAAATACTTCTGGATGAACAATATATTCGTTCTTACCCTTTAAAGCTTTCAAAGGACTTTGAAAATTGAAGGTTTTAAGTGGCATTCTGTTGATAAATAGGCATCCACTAGAATAGCATCCCCCCCCTCCCAATAAGGTTTTGGTGGATGCATGGTGAACATAAGAGATCATGTTTCTTCTAACAAATGCTTATTTTTTCTTTCAACGACCCCATTTTGTGCACTAGTGTAAGGACAACTAGTCTGATGGGCTATCCCATTGGACTCCAAATAAGCACCAAATCTTTTATCCATGTATTCGCTGCCATTGTCAGTTCTCAAAATTTTTATTTTGGCATCAAACTGAGTACTAATCATCTTATTAAATGACCAAAAATAAGAGAAAACTTCACTTTTGGCTTTTAACAAATATACCCAAGTCATCCTAGTGCAACAATCAATGAAAGTAACAAACCATCGGCTACCAGACAAGGAAACAGTTTGGATAGGACCCCATACATCAGAATGGATAGTCATAAACGGAGTTGTGCGGTATTATCACTCACAGGATAAGAGTTTCTAGTATGCTTGGCATATTCACACGCATCATAGAACAAATATTCAAATTGAGTTCTTGAAAACAAATTAGGATATAACTTCTTCAAAACAATGAATGATGGGTGTCCTAACCATCTATGCCTCTGTATTATTTCTTGGTTGATATATTTATTTTACCCAAAAAAGGCATGACCAGAGCTTCGAATTCCATCTAATATATACTAGTCATCATGCAGTCTACCACTACCTATCCTTTTCCTGTTTGAAGATCCTGAAAATATAATAATTGGGAAAGAACTCGATTTTACAGTTTAGAGCTTTGGCGATGGCACTAATAGATAAAAGATTGACAGAGAACTTAGGGACATGGAGCACAAATAACAGTTTAATATTAGGAGTACAAATAATAGAACCTGTTCCAGAGATAGATGTTAAAGAACCATTGGCTATTTTAACATTACCTCCTTTGAGACAAAGAGAATAGCTTTGAATGCCTTTAGAAGAGACTCATGTGTCTATTTGCAGCAGAATCAACAATTCAAGAATTAAGGTGAGCAGCAAAGGCAGTACCTAATTGCACATAATTGGATGTGGCAACATCAGAGGAGTCAAGCTTGGCTAGAAGGTGACGGAGAAGCTGACTTTCATCCGAAGACAAGAATTCTCCAGAAACCGTCTCCTTGAATGTCTTCATATTTTCTTCCGAATAAGAAGGAAATCTGAAGAAAATTGCTTAAAATAATCTGGCTTGCCGGTAACCAACTGTGGAGCTAGAAGGAGTTTGTGTTGCGGACAACCACCAAGAGAGAGAAAACTCGACCTCTTTGATAAAAACGAAACCCTAGTGCTGCGAGGGAGATAACTCACCTCAAAAAGGCAGCAATGGCTCTGATACCATGTAGACTTTGAGAAAAGAAAAGACTTCTTGTATGTGTATTTCTTACATCCCTAAGAAAAGGTATTTATACACTAGGTCCTATGTCTATTTTAGGAAGAAAAATAAATTACAATAAATTTATATTCAATTACAATCAATCAGAATTAAATCTTTCCTAATAATTAAGCCAATCAACAAAAAGAAGCAAGGTGAAGAAGGGTACAAGGTACCCATTTGGTGAAAATTATAGGTATTTACAATTCAAATAGAGAAATATAGGCATTCTGAGTTTAGTTTCAACAGTAACAGAGGTATGTACAATTAGTCACACCCATCTGAGTTATCCCCTATGGGAGCTAACAAATATAGTTTACGAGAAGGATGGGATATCAAAATCTAGCTGGGTTTAGAGTAACTCAAAATGATGGATGGATTGATAGCATTAGCTGACATTTTTGAAGGATATTAAAAACGTGATAGTAGTTCTACTTGTGAGAAACCCAGATAGTGCACTCCAGAATAGTACAGTCAGATATGAATACTAGAATATTCAGAAAATTCAGAAGATGGGAACTGGAATCCTAGAAAGGATGAATATTTACCTTGGTATGACTCCCGTCCTCCCGTTCCTAGTGAAGACAAAATGTTAGGAGATCCAAAGAGCCAGTGAGATGGAGCAAGGGGAGCTAAAAACGAAAGAATATTTTGTTGAAGTTTTCAAAACAAGGGGATAGACAAAATACTAGCAGGAGAATAAGAAGAGAATAAATGAAGCATTATGAGTAAGATGTGATAAATGAGTGATGACAGTAAATCAAATTATGACAGGATGACAGAGTTTATAGTCAAATGAAGGAAAAGACAAGAGGAGACAAGCCTTGAGACTGTAAAAGAGTATAAGCCATACAGTCATATCCTCATTTCATGAAATGAGTTGGTGACTCCAACTTGATTACTAGAAGGCTAAGTTAGACCCCCCGAAGTAATAGAAATTAGTATGGTCTTGTAAACAAGATAAAATCGAATATGAATCTCCTCCAGAGGATTTAATAATATTCGACATTGTGAGAAGTTTTGAGATTTCCAGCAATAGTTAGAATGGACAATAGAAGAATAACTTTTAAAGGTCATTCAGGAAGATGCTTCCGTAAAAGCAAGCACTATGAGCAGAGTTAAGCTTAAGGGACTAAGTGTGCCAGTTACACTAGGTGTTACCCATGTGCGTAAGAAATTCAGTTGTCCCTGGTACAGAAGTTACCGCAAGGTGAGTAAAGGTCATTGAAGATATGAAAAGACGCCGAAGATGAGGAGGTAAAACATCTGCAGGTAAAACTTCAGAGCATGAAATATTAGTGCTCCCTAAAAGGGGGAAGATGGAGTGATATGGTATTAAGTCGGAGTTAAGTGGTTCAGGTAAATATAGAATGAAAAAGGAGGAATGCTGTAAAAAAGGCAAAATGAATGAGATTGAATTTATTCAGATCCTATAGATATGTTACAACTCCAGAGCGTTATGCAAACACGACGCCGCGTATAGGCAGTAAGGGTCATGTCCAGGATGTTATTTAATAAATAAGTGTGAATGGACACTTGATACATAAGGAGCCGGTACGAAAGGTAAAGTAAGACAAAAAAGACATAACCCAAGAGAGATTACGCAGAATATAGATATTAGAATGGACCAACGAGTAGTTAGTAGTTCAGGAAGAGCCTAGTTATGACTAGACAAGAGATCACAGATAAATCAGCAGATTATGCAAGATAAACATAGTGAACCCCAGATATGAAATTTAGTCTCGCAGATACGAGATCATAATCTTGAGAAATATTCAGGTTGGGGTAGTTAAAGGTACCGTATAAGTGTTACGGAAACAAAAGAGAGTGCCACTGGGGAAGCAATCAAAATTTGAGTTAAGAAGTAACCCTACGAGCACAACGGCACAAAGGTTTGTAATTAAGGATATTTATAGGTGAGTAAGAACATCAAAAATTCCGTCGGGTAAACGATGTAATAAGCTCACAGCTTTACAAGAGTTAGAAGGTTTCCCCTAAGTACTACAACAAAAGGTTAGCTGAGGAAATAAGGAAGAAGGCTTCGACCTAAGCATAGTAACCTGAAGAAGAAATGATCTTGTAACAATAGTCTCACTACAACATTGTATGCACTCCATAAGAAAGTAGCACCTATTGTGACTAATGAACGACAAGTAAAAATCAAAAGTAATATTCGAGATCATACGAGTTACACAAAAATTCTAGTATGCGTGGGCACTAAAAAGCCAAGTATTCATGCAACAAGTGGCGGAATGATCAGGAAAAGTAATTGCTTACATTTAAAGACAACTGAGAAGGCACGAAATGAGTTATTCGATCTACGACCTAGAGATAGTTAAGTTATGAACGCACTTAAGATTTCAGAGTATTATCCATGCAACATATATGTTGACATTCTTACAGTTATCGGAGACTCCGGTATAAGTTTAAGAAAGAATTGAGTCCACATCACAGTCAAAGGCTTGAATTGTTAGAAGATTATGGCATGGGTGTTTCATAGTGTCTGTGAAAGTATAAAGTAATAACTAATACCCTAAGCCGCAGATTGGAAGGTAACTTAAGCCTACGTAAATCAGGAGTTCGATAATCAGACCCAGATAATTATAAAAATCGTGACTCAGAATAATACAGAATCACTCTTAATAGTAGAGGTACAAGAGAAATAGTACAACAACCATATTCTATAACAGCTCTACGATAAAACAGTTAGAAGAGTACCAGCCTTAGAGATAACAAAAGATGGAGTGGAGATGATAGGCTAAATATGTGCCAACTATTGCGGGACTCCGCGACATTATCAGGGCGATGGAGCATCATTTTTACCATTCGAGTAAAGAACACAAAAGACCACAGAGTCATAATCTAGAATTTTGTAGAAATAAGATGAGATGATGAGTAACGTCATGTGGTCGGTACTTCAAAGATGATCACGGACTATAATGTATAACATGGATGAAGGACTCTCGGATTGACTGTTCAGTTCAAAAGTGTCTGTTAGGACAAGCTATGCTAAAAATAGAAATGTGCGTGCTTTTACAAAAGTACCACAACTTAAAAGATCAAGAATGTGAGTGAGCTAAGATGACATGTCAAGTATAAATTTTTACGAGATCGGGATAAGACAGAAGGCTAGAATATGAGGTTGAGAAGTTGAAGCCGATCCTAAATCACTCACCCCTCAAATGGAGCAGAAATATATGTATGTCTCTATACAAGGTTCGACAAAAGGGTTGAATAACAATGTTACAAGTACCAAGCTGATAACTAAGTTTAAGAAAAGCAAAGCGAGAACTATGAGAGCCAATGTGAGGATTGTATTTGGTTCTAAGAGCATTAGAATAAAAATTATACGATGGCCAAGGTGGTAGAATAAAAATTCCTAAAGTACAAACGTATATGCAGCCTACGAAAAGCGTCATGAGATTCGATAAGAAGGGAAATCTTAGTCCGAGATATATGGGGCCTTACAGAGCCATTTGACGGATAAGTAGAGTAGCTCATGAGCTTGAATTGCCTCTGGAGTTAGAGTCAGTCATTTTCCATGCTATAGAAGTGTAATGGAGACCCTTCTTGGGTTGTCCCAGTAGATGAAATTTGGATTACAGAGGATCTATCTTACGAGGATATTCCAGTGGCTATCTCAGATCGATAGATCTTTAGGTTAAGGACCAAAAGGTAGCCTCCGTGAAGGTATTATGGACTAATAAGAACGTCGAAGAAATGATGTGGGAGGCCATAGAGGATATGAAATCCAAATACCCCTACCTATTTCAACTGAACATATGGCTCGAGATAGGATATTATAGCACAACCTGATTCAAACCAGTAGGTCGTGAGGCGATCTCTTATTATTGACTTGCAGTACTTATGTTTGACGGTCGTGTGAGGCCAAGTGTTGCTATCTATAGAAATTGGCCCTGTTTTGCATGTATAGTGTGTTTTTGACTGCGTGCAAGTTGGTTTTAGTCCAATGTACAAAGGAGGCTCTGGCGGGAGTTACGCAAGCCTTTAAGAGTTAACATTCAAGGACGAATGTTTCTAAGGGGAAGGATGCTTGTAACGACCCGATCAGTCATTTTATGCAATTGCGCATCGTTACCCCTTTTATTTATTCACATATGTAAGTTTATGCTTGTATGACTTGCGAGGTTGATTAGTTTCGTTCCGGGAGGCATTCGGGTTGATTTGGACCCTTGATTCTAGACTTAGAATCTTTAATTTAAAAATATTGACCAAACTTTGGCTTTTGTGAAAACGACCCGGAGTTGTGTTTTTATGACTCCGATAGCTTCGTATCATGGTTTCAGACTTGGGCTTATGCCCGAAATTTATTTTGGAAGTCCGTAGGTTGATTTGCCGGAATTTGGCAATTTTAAGTTGAAAATTTTGACCGTAGGTTAACATTTAGCTATTGAGCTTGGAAATTGATTTTGGGACTTGTAATAGGTTCGTTATGGCATTTAGAACTTGTTTGCAAAATTTAGCGTCATTCGGAGTTGAATTGATAGGAATTGGCCGCGTAGTTGTAATTTTAAAAGTTCTTGAAATTCTCTTTGAAAATCATGCGTTTAGAGTTCAATTCATAGTTTTAGATGTTGTTTTTGTGTTTTAATCACGCGAGCGAGTTTGTATGATATTTTTATACTTGTGGGAATGTTTTGTTTTGGAGCCTCGAGAGCTTGGTGAGTTTCGGATGCTTAGCGGAATGTTGATAGGATTGAAGTTTGCTAGTTTTTTCTGCAGGGCTATGATCTTGCATTTGCGAGATTTTGGTTCGCATTTCCGAAGTCAGGCCAAGCCTGTTGTGTTCACATTTGCGAACCCATTGTGCGCATTTGCAAAAGTCTAGGAATGGGTCAATTCGCATTTGCGATCCTTTTTGTCGCAATTG
Organism: Nicotiana obtusifolia; assembly: GCA_002018475.1. Classification (NCBI taxonomy): domain Eukaryota; kingdom Viridiplantae; phylum Streptophyta; class Magnoliopsida; order Solanales; family Solanaceae; genus Nicotiana; species Nicotiana obtusifolia. The sequence continues at coordinate 30,617 of MCJB01047043.1, forward strand.
CTAAAGTCCAAAGTACGCAATTGCGATGATAGAAGATATGGGAAGGTCTTCACATTTGCGAGTGATTCTTCGCATTTGCGGAATGCGACTGGACAAATAGCTGAGGGATGGGATTTTTGAGTTCATTCTCTCATTTTTGAACCCTAAACTCGGGACGAGACGACTTGGAGAGGGGATTTTCACCTACAAACCTTGGGTATGTAATCCTAATGTATTTCTAATCATATTCCATCAAGTTATCTTAGATTTTAACATCAAAATCATGTGAATCAAAGTAGAAATTTATGAAACTTTGTCAAATTTTTGAAAAATAAGAAATTGAGTTTTGAGAGTCGATTTGGACTCGGATTTTGAAACTAATCACATATATGAACTCATGGGGTTATGGGTAGACGCAATCTACCATTGGACCCAGGTTTTGACCGGGCGAGTCCCGGGTTGACTTTTGTTGACTTTTCAGAACAAGTGTAAAAATCTTGTCTTTATCAATTGCAATTGAATTTCCTAACATTGTTTGATGTTATTGAGTCGATTTTAGTTAGATTTGAGCCGTGTGGAGGCAGATTGTAAAGGAAAAGCTATTTTCGAGTATTAAATTGGCTCAATTGAGGTAAGTGTCTTGCCTAACTTTGTGTGGGGGAATTATCCCTTAGGATTAGTATTGTTTAATTCAATTGTGCTAAGTGAAATCCATGTATGCAAGGTGACGAGTGGGTACAAGGGTTTTACGTAGAATTTGACCGGTTTAGGCTACTTAGACTATTTCCATACTTTAATTGGAATGCCATATTATGTTCTAGATTCTCATAGTTAAATCGTCCCTAATTGTGTAAGACTATCCTTAAATGCTTTTGTTAAATTGTTTAGTAATTGCCCTACTGTTACTTGCTAAATTGCTCCCATGCTTTAGTTGAACCTGTTGCCCCTTTATTGTCACATGTTATCTTTTCATTGTTAATTATCATTGTTTAATTAATTGTTCATGTTGCCCTTTTATTTGTTGACTTCCGCTATTTGATACTCATGGTTGAAGATTGTTTCCTTTATTGTGAGTTAGTCTTATCTAATATTGTGGTTACATGTTGCTTTTCTCATTGTTGAGTTATTTGATGTTGAGGTTTTGGAAGTTGTTAATACGTTGAGGCGATGTTGGTTATTGTTGAAACATCTATCCTATTGTGCATTTTCCATCCATTATTGTTGTTGATATTCTCGTATGCGTTGTGTTGGAGCCATGGACTATTGTTGTGAAAACATTGCTAATGTTGTTGTTGGCAAGTTGTGATATGTGGGCACTTATGGTGTGATGTTGTTATTGTGATATGATATTGATGCGCATGCGGCGATATAAGGCTTGAGTTGATGTGCATACAACGGCATGGGTGGGACTTATGTGCGTGTTGCTTTTAGGGGAACTACGTAATGCCACGCGGCATCATAAGGTGGGCTAAAGTACGTGTAACTATTTCGGGAAAGCTATTTTCAAAATGTATTTTCAAATGTAAGGCTCACGCGGCGGCATATGGAATGATTATGATTGAAATTGAGAAACGTGAATACGAGGCGGTACCTCAGTTGTTAATCTTGATTGTCCGAGGTGGTACCTCGGTTTGCTATCATTATACACGAGGCGATACCTCGTTGTGTTTCTTGCTCTTATTTCATGTTGCAAAGTGTCGTGGAAGGAATATTTCTTGTTGCTCCATTCGTTATCATTCTAGAAGTTGTATAGTCCGTACATGATCTTTGTATCACTTTAGTTGTTTCTTTCATGCTATTTCTACTGTTGATTCTTCCCGATTTTAGATCATGCTATCGTTTTGTTGTGTATTAGTTGCTCTCTCACTTCCTATTTTATATCCGTATTTCATTTTATACTGTCTATTTCATATCCTATTAGGTGTCTTGACTTGGCCTCGACACTATTCTACTAAGGTAGGCTTGATACTTGCTGGGTACCATTGTGGTGTACTCATACTATGCTACTGCACATCTTTTTGTGCAGATCTAGGTATGTCTGCTCGTGCTGGTAGATAGAGAGTCTTGCTTGCTGCTTTCACCGGAGACTTCAAGGTATGCCTGTTCGGCGGCTGCATGCCTCGGAGTTACCTTCCCTTAGTTTCATTACTGTTATATTTCCTTTTCGGTCAGTGATGTAGTAACACTCTAGTAGCATTCTATTAAGCTTATGACTCAGTTCCATCAGTTTTGGCGTGTGAAATGCTAAGATTCTATTTATAGACAGTTTTATCTATTATTTAGTCGCTTTCAGTATCTTGTATTTACATATCTGTTCAGTGGTTGCTATTTGTTAGGCTTACTTAGTCGTAGAGACTAGGTGCCATCACGTCATCCCTCGGAGGGAATTTGGGGTCGTGAAAAGTTGGTATTAGAGCTCTAGGTTCATAGGTGTTACGAGTCATAAGCAGGTTTGTAGAGTCTTGCGGATCGGTACAGAGACATCTGTACTTATCTTCGAGAGGCTATGAAACTATTTGGAAAACATCACTTCTTTGATTCGTTATCGTGCGAATTGGTTGATTTTGAAAACTAAATCTTTGACTTTCTATTCTCTCACGGATGGTGAGGACACGCACTGCAAGATCCGACCATCAGACACCCGCGCCCCTTGTTAGAGCTGCGAGACGTCGGGGCTGGGGCAAAGGACGAGGACGGGCACGGGGTGCAGCTAGAGCACCTGCCTGAGCTACAGCAGAGGAGCCACCAGTAGCTACAGCTAGAGCACCTGCCTATTGCCACCCCAGCACTGCAGCAGACCCTCACATTGTTCATGAGCATGTTCAGCACCTTAGCTGAGGCGGGGTTGATCTCACTTGCACCAGCCATATATCAGGCTGGGGGAGGAGCATAGAATCCCACGGCCCGTACCCCAGAGAAGCAGATCCAGGTTGATCAGGTCCCAGAGGTCATACCGCTACAGCCTGTTGCTCCGGTTCAGCCCATGGTTAGGCATCATCATCTGAGAAGGAGCAGCTTAGGCTCGAGAGGTTCAAGAAGTACCACGCTCATACTTTCAATGGTTTGGCTTCAGAGGACGCACATGGTTTTCTTGAGGAGTGTCACCGCATTCTCCACACTATGAGCATTATGGAGATGAGTGGGGTTGCCTTTATTATGTTCCAGTTGAAGGGAGCGGCATATCAGTGGTGGCTGGCGTACTTTGTGGGTAGCCCAGCTGAGGTAGCTTCACTCATATGGGATCGGTTGTCAGAGTTCTTCTTGAGAGAGTTTGTTCCTCAGATCCTTCAGAAAGCTTGGCGTGCAGAGTTTGAGCGGCTGCGTTACCATGTCAGTTTTGGAGTATGCTGTCCGATTTAATGATTTGTCTAGGCATACACCATCCTTGGTTGCCAAAGTCAAGGAGCGAGTCAGTCGATTTATCGAGGGGCTCAGCTAGAGTATTAGATATAGCATAGCCAAGGAGTTGGAGTCAATAACTCCGTATTAGCAGGTGGTTGAGATTGCACGGAGGTTGGAGGGTACGCGAGACCGTGATAGAGAGGATAGGGAGGCCAAGAGGCCTTGTGGCACAGGGGGATTTAGTGGTGGTCATGCTGCAACTTCAACCCGTCATGGTAGCGGCTATGTGAGCGGCCCAATTCATTCAGCATTTCCAGTTTCTAGTGATGCTCCAGTTGTATCAAGGTCCCAAGTTGCACACTTTGCTCAGCCACTTTCTAGTGCACCTCCTGCACGGGATGCCTTCAGGGGTCAGTCCAACCGACCAGGCCCGAGACAGTCCCAGCAGTCGCATCCTCCGAGAGCTTGATTTGAGTGTGGTGATACTCACCACGTGGTCAGAGATTTCCCCAGACTCTGTAGGGGTGCACCTTCCCAGGCTACTCAGGCTCCACAGATTTAGTTAGGTCAGCAGACTTCTCAGGCAAATAATTGCTGCCCCAGTTGCCGCTCCACCCGCTCAGCTAGCTAGAGGTGGAGATCGAGCAGGTAGCGGTCGCCCTAGAGGGGGAGGCCAGGACAAATATTATGCTCTTCCTGCTAGGACAGAGGCAGTTGCTTCAGACTCAGTCATTACAACTATTGTTCTGGTCTGTCATAGAGATGCATCGGTCTTATTTAATCTGGGCTCCACTTATTCCTATGTATCATCTTATTTTGCTCCATATTTGGGTATATCCCATGATTCCTTGAGTTCTCCTATTTATGTGTCTATACTTATGGGAGATTCCATTGTTGTGGACCGTGTGTACCGGTCATGTCTAGTTGTTATTGGTGATTTTGAGACCAAAGTTGATCTGTTTCTATTTAGTATGGTAGACTTTGATGTTATCTTGGGCATGGACTGTTTGTTGCCCTATCATGCTATTCTTGATTCTCACGCCTAGACTGTGACGCTAGCTATGCCAGGTTTACCATGGTTAGAGTGGAGGGGCGCATTAGATTATGTTCCTAATAGGGTTATATCATTTCTAAAGGCTCAACGGATGGTTGAGAAGGGGTGTAATGCTTATCTAGCCTTTGTGCCGGATGTCAGTGCTGATACTCCTACCATTGAGTCAGTTTCGATAGTGAGAGACTTTACAGATGTATTTCCAGTAGATCTTCCAGGCATGCCGCCCGATAAAGATATCGATTTCGGTATTGACTTGTTACCAAACACTCAGCCCATTTCTGTTCCACCATATCGTATGGCCCTAATAGAGCTGAAGGATTTAAAGGAGCAGTTAAATAAGTTTCTTAATAAGGGATTCATTCGGCCTAGCGTGTCGTGGTGGGGTGCTCCGGTCTTGTTTGTTAAGAAGAAGGATGGATCTATGCGCATGTGTATTGATTATCGTCAGTTAAACAAGGTTACAGTGAAGAACAGGTATCTATTTCCACGCATTAATAACCTATTTGATCAGCTACAGGGTACCAGAGTGTTCTCCAAGATTGATTTGTGGTCAGGGTATCATCAGTTGAAGTTTCGGGATCCAAATTTTTTGTAGACTGCCTTTAGGACTCGGTATGGTCACTACGAGTTCCTAGTGATGTCTTTCGGGTTGACCAACGCCCCAGCAGCATTTATGCACCTGATGAATAGAATATTTCTTCGTTATCTTGATTTATTCATCATTGTGTTTACTGATGACATCTTGGTGTATTCCTGCAGTCAGGAAGATCATGAGCAACACTTGAGGATTGTGCTCCAGACCTTGAGAAAGTAGAAGTTATATGCAAAGTTCTCAAAGTGTGAATTCTGGCGATTCAGTGGCTTTTTTTGGTCATGTGGTGTCGAGAGAGAGGATCAAGGTAGATCTGAAGAATATTGAAGCAGTGCAAAGCTTGCCCAGACCGCCTTCAGCTACTGAGATCCAGAGTTTTCTTGGTTTAACCAGGTACTACCGTCGATTCGCAGAGGGTTTCTCATATATTGCTGCACCTATAACCAGATTGGCCTAGAAGGGTGCTCCGTTTAGGTGGACCCAGGGGTGTGAGGAGAACTTTCAAAAGCTCAAGACTGCTTTAACCAAAACCCCAATATTGATGTTGCCTGCGGGCTCGGGGTCTTATACTGTGTATTGTGATACGTCATGTGTTGGCCTTGGTACCGTGTTGATGCAAGATGGTAGGTTGATTGCCTACGTGTCTTGACAGTTGAAGACTCATGAGAAGAACTATCTAGTCCATAATTTGGAGTTGGCAGCCATTGTTCATGCATTGAAAATCTGGCGGCATTATTTGTATGGTGTTCCTTGTGAGGTCTTTACCGACCACCGGAGTCTACAACATCTGTCAATAGAAAGATCTTAACTTGTGGCAGAAGAGATGGCTAGAGTTGCTTAAGAACTATGATCTCACCATCCTATATCATCCCGGGAAGGCCAATATAGTGGCCGATGCCTGGAGTCGAAAGGCGGAGATTTGGGTAGTCTAGTATATCTACCAGTAATAGAGAGGACATTAGCATTGGAGGTTCAGGCCTTAGCCAACCAGTTTGTTAGATTGGACGTTTCGATGTCGAGTCAAGTTTTGGCTTGTGTGATTTCTCGGTCTTCTCTTTATGATCGTATCAGAGAGCGCCAGTATGATGACCCCCATCTACTTGTCCTCAAGGACACGGTTCAGCACAACGATGCCAGGAGGTCACTATTGGGGATGACGGCGTGTTACAGATGCATGGTAGGCTATTTGTGCCCCATGTAGATGGTTTGCGTGAGTTGATTCTCCAGGAGGCTCATAGTTCGCTGTATTCCATATCATCCGGGTTCCGCCAAGATGTATCAGGACTTGAGGCAGCACTATTGGTAGAGGAGAATGAAGAAAGACACAGTGGAATATGTAGCTTGGTGCCTAAATTGTCAACATATGAAGTATGAGCATCAGCGGTGAGGTGGATTGCTTCAGAGGCGGGAGATTCTAGAGTGGAAATGGGAGCGAGTTACTGTGGATTTTGTTGTTGGGATCCATGGACTTGGAGGAAGTTCGATGCAGTTTAGGTGATTGTGGATAGGTTGATCAAGTCGGCTCATTTTATTCCATTGGTGATTACTTATTCTTCAGAGCAGCTGGCTCAGGTTTATATTCGCGAGATTTTCAGACTTTATGGCGTGCCGGTATCCATCATCTCTGACCGGGCTACGCAGTTTTCATCGTGATTTTGGAGGGCCGTACAATGTGAGTTAGGCACGCAGGTTGAGTTGAATACAACATTTCACCCTCAGACGGACAGACAGTCCGAGCGCACTATTCAGATATTGGAGGATATGCTTTGTGCGTGTGTGATGAAGTTTGGGGGTTCGTGGGATCAGTTCTTGCCGCTTGCAGAGTTTGCCTACAACAACAGCTACCAGTCGAGCATTTAGATGGCTCCGTATGAGGTCTTGTATGGGAGGCGGTGTCGGTCTCCGATGGGTTACTTTGAGCCGGGTGAAGTCAGGCTATTGGGTAAAGACTTGGTTCAGGATGCTTTGGAAAAGATTAAATTGATTCGAGATCGGCTTCGCACATCTCAATCTAGACAGAAGAGTTATGCGGATTGGAGGGTTTGTGACATTGCATTTATGGTTGGGTAGCGGGTCTTGCTCCGGGTTTCGCCCATGAAGTGTGTTATGAGGTTCGGGAAGAAGGGCAAGTTGAGCCATAGGTATATCAGACCTTTTGAGATTCTTGAGAGGATTGGAGAGGTGGCCTACATGCTTGCACTGCCACCTAGTCTAGCTGCAGTTTATCTAGAATTCCATGTTTCTATGCCCAAAAGTTCATGGTGATCCGTCTCATGTGTTAGACTTCAGCTCAGTCCAGTTGGACAAGGATTTGCTTATGTTAGGAGCCGGTGGCCATCTTGGATCGGCAGATCCGGAAGTTAAGGTCAAAGGATATTGCTTCAGTGAAGGTTCAATGGAGGGGTCATCCGGTCGAGGAGGCGACATAGGAGACTGAGCACGACATGCAGAGTCGTTATCCTCATCTATTCACCACTTCAGGTATGTCCTTATGCACTTTCGAGGACAAACGTTTATTTTAATAGGGGGAGCATGTAACAACTCGATCGGTCGTTTTGTATAATTGCGCCCCGTTATCCCTTTTATTGCTTCACATATGTGAGTTTATGCTTTTATGACTTGCGAGGTTGATTAGTTTCGTTCCGGGAGGCTTTTGGGTTGATTTGGACCCTTGATTCTAGACTTAGAAGCTTTAATTTGAAAATGTTGACTAAACTTTGACTTTTGTGAAAATGACCTCGGAACTATATTTTTTTGAGTCCAATAGCTTCGTATCTTGATTTTGGATTTATTTTAGAAGTCCGTATTGTTGATTTGCGGAATTTGGCAATTTTAAGTTGAAAATTTTGACCGTAGGTTGACTTTTAGCTATTGAGCTCGAAAATTAATTTTGGGACTTGGAATAGGCCCGTTATGGAATTTAGAACTTTTTTGCAAAATTTGGCGTCATCCAGAGTTGAATTGATAGGAATTGGACGCGTAGTTGTAATTTTAGAAGTTCTTGAAATTCTCTTTGAAAATCATGCGTTTTAGAGTTCAATTCGTAGTCTTAGATGTTGTTTTCGTGTTTTGATCGCGCAAGCGAGTTTGTATGATATTTTTGGACTTGTGTGAATGTTTGATTTGGAGCCCTGAGGGCTCGGGTGAGTTTAGGACGCTTAGCGGAGTGTGATAGGATTGAAATTTGCTGGTTTTTTCTGCAAGCCTCTGATCTCGCATTTGCGAGATTTTGGTTCGCATTTGTGAAATCAAGCCAAGCCTGCTGTGTTCGCATTTACGAACCCATTGTTCGCATTTGCAAATAAGGCTGGGAAGGGGTCAGTTCGCATTTGCGATCCTTTTTTGTCGTAATTGCCAAAGTCTAAAGTTCGCAATTGCGAACTATTCATCACGATTGCAATGATAACAGAGTCGGGAAGGTCTTCGCATATGCGAGTGATTCTTCGCATTTGCGGGATTCGCAATTGCAAACCCCAGGTCACAAATGCAACATCGCAACTAGATAAATAGTTGAGGGACTGGATTTTTGAGTTTATTCTCTCATTTTTGAACCCTAGACTCGGTACGAGACGACTTGGGGAGGGGATTTTCACCTACAAACCTTGGATAAGTGATCCTAATCTATTTCTAATCATATTCCATCAACTTATCTTGGATTTTAACATCAGAATTATGTGAATCAAAGTAGAAATTTATGAAACTTTATCAAGTTTTTGAAAAATAAGAAATTGAGTTTTGAGAGTCGATTTGGACTCGGATTTTGAAACTAATCACATATATGAACTCGGGGGTCATGGGTAGAAGGAATCTACTATTAGACCCGGGTTTTGAACGGGCGAGCCCCGGTTTGACTTTTGTTGACTTTTTGGAAAAAGTGTAAAAATCTTAACTTTATATGTTGCAATTGAATTCCCTAGCATTGTTTGATGTATTGAGTCGATTTTGGTTAGATTTGATCTATGTGGAGGCATATTGTGAGGAAAAAGCTATTTTTGAGTATTGAATTGGCCTAATTTAGGTAAGTGTCTTGCCTAACTTCGTGTGGATAAACTACCCCTTAGGATTGATATTGTTTGATTCAATTGTGCTAAGTGAAATCCGTGTACGCAAGGTGATGAGTGGGTACGCGGGTTGTACATAGTATTTGACCGGTTTGGGCTACATAGACTATTTTCATACTTTAATTGGAATGCCATATTATGTTCTAGATTCTCATAGTTAAATCATCCTTAATTGTGTTAGACTATCCTTAAATGCTTTAGTTGAATTGTTTAGTAATTGCCTACATCTTACTTGCTAAATTGCTCCCATGCTTTAGTTGAACCTGTTGCCCCTTTATTGTCACATATTCTCGTATACGTTGTGTTGGAGCCATGAGGTATTGTTGTGGAAACATTGCTATTGTTGTTGTTGGCAAGCTGTGATACGTGGACACTTGCGGTACGACGTTGTTATTGTGATATGATGTTGATGCACATGCGGCGGTATAAGACTTGGGTTGATGTGGGACTTATGTGCGTGTTGCTTCTAGGGGAACTACGTGAAGCCACCCGACGTCATAAGGTCGGCTAAAGTGTGTGTAGCTATTTCGGGAAAACTATTTTCAAAACCTATTTTCAAATGTAAGCTCACGTGGCGGGGCGGCATAAGGAAGGATTATGATTGAAATTGAGAAATGTGAATACGAGGCGGTACCTCGGTTGGTAATCTTGATTGTATGAGGTGGTACCTTGGTTTGATATCATTATACATGAGGAGGTACCTCGTTGTGTTTCTTGCTGTTATTTCATGTTGCAAAGTGTCGTCGAAAGAATATTTCTTGTTGCTCTATTCGTTATCATTCTAGTAGTTGTAGTCCATACATGATCTTTGCATCAGTTTAGTTGTTTCTTTCATGCTATTTCTATTGTTGATTTTTCTTGATTTTAGATCATGCTATCATCTTGTTCCGTATTAGTTGCTTTCTCACTTCCCATTTCATATCCGTATTTCATTTTATACTGTCTATTTCATATCCTATTAGGTGTCTTGACCTGGCCTCGTCACTACTCTACTGAGGTTAGGCTTGATACTGCTGGGAACCATTGTTGTGTACTCATACTTTGCTTCTACACATCTGTTTGTGCAGATCCAGGTATGTTTGCTCATGTCGGTAGATAGAGAGTCTTGCTACCTGCTTTCACCGGAGACTTCAAGGTATGCCTGCTCGGCATCTACAGGCCTCGGAGTCACCTTGCCTTATTTTTATTACTGTTGTATTTCCTTTTCGGACAGTATGTAGTAGCACTCTAGTAGCATTCTATAGAACTTATGACTCAGTTCCACCGGTTTTGGGGTGTGAAATTGTGAGATTCTATTTACAGACGGTTTTATCTATTATTTAGTCGTTTTCAGTGTCTTGTATTTACATATCTGTTCAGTGGTTGGTATTTGTTAGGCTTACCTAGTCGTAGAAACTAGGTGCCATCACAATATCCTTCAGAGGGAATTTGGGGCCGTGACAATGTTATAACACGTGCTTTGATGTTGGAATGCGTCTTAAGTGAATCAATATAAGCCATAGAGTTTAAAGACCTTTACAAAGATAATGATGCATTAACACAGGTGTTACAGAAGTATCGCGAGGGTTGGAGGCTAAATGGATCAAAGATGTTCTAATCTGTACTTTCGGGGCAAAATTAGGAGTACTTAATATGATAAGGAGTTTGTGTTTTAATGTGTTTGAATTTCTTAATGGTCATATGTAAGTTTTGAAGTCAAGCAAGTTGTAAAACAAAAGTCAACAAATATTTTCGCAAGATACGTTCATAATCTTATTAAAATTTGGGTCTAATGTCACTAAGATTTTCTCTCAATATACTTGGAATTATGGGATGATCCACCTACCATATTGACTATCCATAAGTCTAGTTTCCAATGCATTAAACCGATCGTTGATACGATATTAGAATAGAGAGATATTTGCATTTTCGTGAGATTCCACAGGCGGCCCCTATGGGACCCACTTGGATGATGGCCGACCTTTACCTATTTTTATCTCATTTTTGGGATTAGCTTTGCTAATATTTCGATCCCCTTCTATGCTCACACTCTAAAAAACCTCCCAAATAGCTCCCCCAAGGCTCCGAACAAATTCCAAAAAAAGATGCACTATAATCCAACATCAAAGTTAGCCAAAGGTGGAGAATAACCCCTCTATGGTGTTGTAATATGAAGAAGAATGATGGTGAGCTAAGTTAAGCTTAGGGTTCGAATTTTATCTACTTCCTAAGGTATTTTTATCAGTCTTTTGGTTGTATTAAATGTTAATTACATGTTGGTTGTGGTGTCGGAGTGAAAGATTACAAGATAGCACTTGAAAAGGGAAGAGTTGTTGTTATATTTTCTTGGATTTATATGGCTATATAAATACACACACACATACACACACTCATGTATGTTTTCATGGCTGGAAATTGGCAAAAATAACTTGAATATTATATGATTTATGTTGTTATGCATGTCTATATGTTTATCAAGTGAATTGATGAAAGGAACATATGAAACTATGAATTCAAAGTGAAGGTTGAGGTGCTAGTGTGTATGGGACTGTTTTGAAAGGTTTTTGAGCTAGGTTTCGATTGGTTCTTTATGTAGTATCTTGGATACGTTATTATTGATGTTGTTCCAAATTTTTTGGCGCTGGTTTGAGTTGGATGGATGTGAAATTTTATAGGGTAAATGTTGTCCGATTTTTTTATAGGTGACCTACTAGCTTAGAAGCATGTTTGTAAGTCCTTCTATGACATTAACTACAAGTTTTACTATGTTAATGTAGATTAAAATCTTCGAGAAGGTATGCGTTGAATCGTTAAATAAACGACAGAGGTATGTAAGGATACTTTCTTTCTTGGCATGACTTGATGTAAATATTCCCTTTGAAATAATCTTCCTATCGCAAGACTGAATAGTCCTAAATCATCCCTTATGACCAAGCCCTTTGTGGCGGGGTACGGCCGATTCCTATTAAGGCCTGGTATGACCGAGTCCTCTTTGAGGCCGGGTACATTATGATATGATATGATTTTCCCCACAGAACGGCTTGATACTATATTATATGGCCCCATTGAGTGGCTTGATATTTACAAACGTGCATATATATCCATGATTGTGACAGTGTATGCCCTCAGAGGCTTGTTATGTGTTTCAGGTCGACTTATGTACTCTTCCTTCACATTATAAATTTTATTTATATGCGTACCTGCCTTAAATTTTTAGTACATCTTTCGTACTGATGACCCCTTGTTGGGGCGCTGCATTTCATCCTTGCAGATACAGAGTAGCGATTCAAACGATACTTTTACAATAGGTGACTCAACTCAACTGAAGGTTGTCATGCTCCTTTCTTGCAGAGTTGTGTAGTGAGGTGGTAGGTCGAATGGTTGTATATATGTACATAGTTGGGTATGGCGGGGCCTTATTCCGATCTTATAATTGTTATGTATTCTTTAATGGCTTATAGACAGATGTTATGTGTATTGATGGTCATAGCGACTTTGTAAGCCCATATGTCTCATGAATATAAGCTTGTATATCATTTTGGGTCGTCCTTTGTCGAGTTTTCTTTCCTGTTTTAATCTGATTATCTCATGGTGGCCTTTTCGACCCATCTTCACATGATAGCATGGTTATAGATTCATGTGATGTTGGTGCTCAGGGAGGTAGGTTCGAGGGCCTGTCGTGCCCCTCCGGTTTGTGGTGTGACAATTACATACATAGTTTCTTACCTATTTAAGGGCTTCATATTTATTTATTTATGAAACAAAAGAAAGGATGCATAGCAATGAACAAATTGGGCCTATGCTACCCAGTTACCAAGCAACTAACTTTTAAGAATAAGGGTTGACCTATCACATGCCTTTTGCTACTAAAATTATTCAGAAATTAAGTTTTGCCCTGCGTTGCCCTATTTAACTGTTCCCCTACCCTGTCCCATTAAGTGTTTGCCCCGCCCCGCCTTGCCC
>MCJB01047043.1:44642-67941 GCA_002018475.1 Nicotiana obtusifolia
GCATCCATACCATCTCCTTGCCAGCTTTAGTAGCTGCAATATACTCTGCTTCAGTTGTAGAGAGTGCGACACACTTCTGCAACTTTGATTGCCATGATATAGCCCCCACGAAAATGTGAACAAGTATCCAACAGTAGATTTATGATTTATTAGCATCTATATAGCCCTTCAAGGTTGGATCTAATCCTCCAAAACACAATCAGTCTCCAGAAGTACCTCTTAGGTACCTGAGTATCCACTTGACTGCTTCCCAATGTTCTTTTCCAAGATTTTCAAGCAACTTGCTAACAACACCAACTGCATGAGCAATACTTGGTATAGCACATACCATTGCATACATTAAGCTTCCGACTGCTGAAGAATAAGGAATTTTGGCCTTGCTCTCTTTATCCTCCTTTGTTGTAGGACACATCTTATTTCTTACCTTCATATGACTAGCAAGAGGTGTATTGACTGGCTTAGCACTCTTTAAGTTAAAGCATTCTAGTACACGTTTAATGTACTTCTCCTATGATAACCACAACTTTCTGCATGTTCGCTCTCGAACAATCTTCATCCAAGAATTTGTTGTGTTGGGTCTAAGTCCTTCATATCAAATCACTTGGACAAATCTCTCTTCAACTTTGCAATCAGTTTCTTGTCCTGTCCTACAATTAACATGTCATCTACATACAATATTAAAAAAATAAAGTTATAGTCAAAAAATCATTCGAAATATACTCATGGATTTTGAAAAGGTCTTTGTGTACGCTTGACTTTTCATGAATAATTCAAACTTCATGTACCACTTACTTGGTGCATGCTTCAACCCATAAATACTCTAATTCACCTTGCACACCATATGTTTCATTCCAGCTACATCAAATCCTTCTGATTACTCCATATATATATATATATATATATATATATATATATATATATATATCCTCTTCCAAATCTCCGGGAAAAAATACAGTTTTTACGTCCAACTGCTCCACTTCAAGATCTAGGCTAGCTGCTAAGCTAAAAATTATTCGAATATAAGTCATTTTGACAACAGGTGAGAAAATTCCATTAAAATCAATATCGTTCTTCTGTTCGAAGCCTTTTACCACTAATCGAGCTTTGTATCTAACCAGCTTGCCATTTACATCTTTCTTGAGTTTAAAGACCTATTTGCATTTGAGTGCTCTTTTATCCTTTAAAAGTTCTACCAGTTTGTACGTGCTATTTTCCCGTAGAGATTCCATCTCTTCTAGCATGCTTTCATCCAATGGTTCTTTTCTAGATGGGACAACACCTCCTTAAGACTTTCTGCCTACCCTCATCACTGATGAGGACATACTCTGTGAAAGGGTACCTACATGACCTACCCTTGGCCTTGCTAATCTCCTCAATGATTGAGGTTGTTCTCCTTCTTGAGTGGACATCATCATCAAAATGCCCCTACTCAATAACCTGATCAGGTTGCACCCCTTGCTTGACAACCTCGTCAATCCTACTTTATGCACTTGTGGGATTGTTAGAAGTAGAAGGAACTGTAAAAAGGTTAGGAATTATACAATTCTTGGCCTTATCTGACTGATCATTTACAGTTCCAACTTCACTTTCTGGGAAGATTACATCTCTACTTTTGATGATCTTCTTTTTCATATGATCCCATAATTTGTACCCGAACTCTCCATCTCCATATCCAATGAATATGAGGGAACACATTTATCAGCCGCAGTCTCGTATCTGACCCCCTATTGGCTAATAAGTAAATTCTCCGTAGAAGCTTCATCAACATCACGCAACCGTTATCCTGTTCACAAGAGATAACCCACCCGTGAAGTTTTATAGCGACATCTTCCAACGACGTTGCACCGGGTACAACTACAACGAGTTTAATAAACCCTTCTGAGCCCATGCTCTCCCACTGGCTGTATAAGTCCGTTCTTTCACCATCGACATCAACTGAGAGCTCAATATTGTCATCCAAACTCGAGTCATATTTCATCCGAAATGATAATCAAATCTTCACACCCCTCTTCATTTCAAGCAAACACCTGTCTGCCATATTCAATCTTTCTCCGTACAGTAACCACCATTCTAATTATAATCCGTAGACCTAGTCACTTTCCACCATGCCTCCCAAATCGCTCTAATCTTCCTCAAGGTACGTGGCTATCCTACCACAGAATCCATATGCTACTCTGCCACTCCCACTTCGGTCAAACCATCTCCTTTAAGCAATTTCTCGACCTCCGCTTTTCATAATTAGCTTGCTAGTTATCCAACCACCGCGAGACACCTCCCGCCATGTCCTTCCTCATACTCCACTGCCCAAATGTTGCCTCAAATCAAATCCATACCTGTAGAACCGGGACTAATGAATTGCTACCAACTCTAAACCTCCTAGAAGATCATCATTCTCGAGTCGTCACATTAGAAACACCGATTCGATTCCGAACCACTACACACCACAATATCTGACGACCGCTTCCCCAGCATCCTTTCACAAACACAATACCCTGCCCCAAAGGTGAATTGAAGAAGACCATAACATCGGCAAACTTAATACATTCAAACAAGGACAACGACACCACATCACAGATGAAAATTCCACAACGCTCGAAAATACCAAGTCTCATTACCCCACCAACCCAAACCTAAACATTCATAGTCCGATTGCCTTTCCTTTGCTGGAAATAAATGTTGAACCTTTAAATCATGTGCTGAGAAATCCTCATTTCAAGTCATTTACTGCCTTGACACATAAACAGACACCCCACCATTACACCAACACCGTGCGATAATAACGTCTGAACATCGTAGCAATTTGCGCGTAGCCTCGATCCCATAAAAAATACAGCTACTGAGCTGAAATGACAGAACATCCTTCCGCAAGAAGACGATAATAACTTGCTCAAACGCGCAGGGAGAAACATCCTGCTTCATGTCTATAGAACCACTGGAACTCCTCGATGCCTAATTCTCATGAGTGTTCAACACCGTACAAGAGTGAATAGGAAGGAAATAAAGGAATAAGCCTCGAAGGAATCAAATTGCACGTGAGGAATCAAGAAGGGGAGTGCTCCTAACAGCCCTGTAGCCTCTTGAAGATAAGTACAGACATCTCCGTACCGATCCGCAAGACTCTATTGGACTTGCTCATGACTCGTGAGACCCAAGTGAATCTAATGCTCTGTTACTAAGCTGTCACGACCCAAATTCACGAAAGGTCATAATGGCGCCTAACACCGCCGTCTGGCAAGCCAACATTGATTAGTCAATTAATTACTCATTCTAGTACCTGAAAATCATAATTTTTATTAATGAAATAGCGTGAAATAGAATTTACATGAACTACAGTGGTGAACAACCCGTAGGAACTCCCAGAACCCTGTGTCATGAGTGCATAAGCATCAACTAGGAAAATATAATAAAATACAACATCTGTCTGGAATACAAGTGAGAGAGCTCCTCTTTTTATAGGAGAAAATACTTGGGCTCCAAGTTGCAAAAGGAAAAATAGAAAATCTTGGCAAATATTCTCCACCTTTCGTTCCATTCTTTGGCTCCGAGAAAGTATCACGACCCCATTATCCCTCAGTAGGATGTCGTGATGGCACCTAGTCTCTAAGACTAGGTAAGCCTAACACTTACTTAATTAATAGTTGATTTTAACCAATTAACTATTAAGCATGAAAGAGAAATTTCTATAATAAGCCAACAATCTGAAGTATAATACAATATCTCAAAATCGATAGTACAAGTCATAAGCTCTACTGAGTTCACTAGAAAATTTCTAAGTACAATTGTTCCGAAAGAGAAATAAATTGTACACAATAAAGTTAAGAAGGTGACTTCGAGGCCTGCGAACGCGACGGTAGGTATACCTTGAAGTCTCCACAGCAAATTCTGATCATCTATCTAATGATCAACAAACTCCGGAGTACCTGGATCTACACAAAAATGTGCAAAAAGTGTAGCATGAGTACACCACAGCGATACCTAGTAAGTATCAAGACTAACCTCGGTGGAGTAGTGACGAGAAACGGTCAAGACACCTACTAGATATAATAACATGTACAATTATGAATATAAAACTAGCAGGGAACAATATAAGCTAAACATGATAAGAAAGATGCTACAATACTTGCAATAAGAACCCAAAAAACAATTAACAACAAGAACCGACAGGTAATAACGTATTAAAGTAAACAGAATACAGTTAAAGTCCGGGGAAACCAAGTAAGGAAAAAATAGGTAACAACCCAATAAACAACCAATTTCACACAAGGTTTATACAAGAATTTTACCCAGGTGCTACACCTCATAACCACAATTTGGGGGTCTCAAGTCATGAACCCCAATCACTATGCATCTTGTGCCCACATTAAAATTCACAACTACACGGACAACTCACGTGCTACACGAACAACTCACAACTCAATACCATTAGTACCTCATATCTACACGGCAACTCACGTGCTAAGAGAGTGACAATATCTCATATCCATATGGACAACTCATGTGCTAGCAATAATAATACCTCATAACCGCACGGACAACTCACGTGCCAATAATACAACTCTCACACATAAGGCAAGTATACGAGAATACATGCAAATAATCAATAAATATCAAGGTTCATCTTCTTAAACCGATATGAGTGGTTAATTACGTATATGCACTTGCAATCATTCTATCACAACTCGAGTCAACAAGTAAGAGCAATGACAACGAATGGCACATATGAAACAACACAACAAAACGTAAATGCATGACTCACACAAGGTAGGCACACTACTACACAAATATCATGAATAACAATGACCCCAAACCATCACAAGTCATCACAAATCATCCCTGGCATAGCCCCCCTTGTCTCACTCAACAATAAAGTAAATGTCCTCCTTATCTCGCCACACGAGCATAATATTATTCCCACCTTGTCGCGCCACATGCGCAACCCACATATATATATATATATATATATATATATATATATATATATATATATATATTATTTTTAAAGCCCACCTTGTCATGCCGCATGTGCAAATATCAATAATAATAATAGCAGCATGGACAATTCACGTGCGAACACCCCGATAATCCTCTAAAATATCACGTGTGCCAAAACATAACAGCACAATATAACAAATCGCACATCATGTGCCCGTATGCCACAACATTTCCTCAAAACAATTCCAGTACCACAACCACACATAGCCCCTGGCTCAACAACACTGAATACAACAACAACAACAATAACACGAGAGTACGGCAAGTAAATCTACACAAGTATTAGAAAACACAAGGAAACGAAAGAACGGGCTCACAATGTAAGACATGACAACTAACAATGGTTTCAACAAAAATAACTCAACAATGAGAGAAATAGTGTGTAACAGCAATATCAACTTGGAGTAACTCAACAAGAGGAGCGACAATATGTAACAATGATTCCAAATAGGTACAACTCAATAATAAGAGAGATAACATGTAGCAATGATTTCAAACAAGGATAAGTCAATAATGGAAGAGATAACAATAACTTCAATTAAGGATAATCAACTATGAAAGAGATACATGGCAATAAAAGAGGTAACAACTTCAATTAAGGTATATAAGAGTATATTTGACAATAAAGGTAGAACATGAACCAATCAACTTGCCTTGTAAAAAACCAGAAAATCATCTTGAAAAACCTTAGAGTCATCCTAGAATTTTCTTGTAGTTTTCATCCACCCTTTGTAAATCCTTTGTGATATATATTACATATGAGTTCTTGCTAAATTTCCTTCTTGTTCTTCCTTTCGAATTGATGGAAAGGCCGGTCCATGTATGAAAATAGAGTAAGTGTACTCTTTGAAAGTTAGCTTGTTGTAGTACGGTCCATGTATGAAAATAGAGTAAGTGTACTCTTTGAAAGTTAGCTTATTGTAGTGCGAAAGTTTCCCGAGTTATGAACAGCTAACGTTGGTTATAGTACAAAAGTTTTCTGAGTGTGTAGCTTGGCAAGCCGTCCCTGAATGGGTTGTTGAAGCCAGCCCCTTTTGTAGGAAAACTTTTGCGACTATAAACAAATTAACTGTTTGTGTAGCTTGGCAAGCCGTCCCTTATGGCTTGTTGAAGCCAGCCCTTTTTTGTAGGGAAATTTTCGTACCTATGATTAAGCTTGCTTTCCTCGAGTCTCTTGCTTTGTTTCTTGTACTGTGGTGTCGTTCCTACGATTAAGCTTGCTTACCTTGTGTACACGTCTTTCACGTAGTTCAAATAGCGCAAGCAAACCAATCTCTACGGGGTATTCCCTCACAAAATGTTAGGCAAGATACTTACCTCAAAAGCCCTCAATCAATACTCAAAAATAGCCTTTTCCTTTATAATTCATCTCTGCTCGGCACAATCTAACCAAAATCGACTTAATAACATCAAATAATGCAAGAGAAATCAACTCCAATAAATAATGATATGATCTTTACACAATTCTTCAAAAGTCAACAAAAGTTAACCCGAGGCCCGCCCGGTAAAAACCGAGGTCCAATGGTAGATTCTGATTTCACATGACCCCACGAGTTCATATATGTGATTAGTTTCAAAATCTGAGTCCAAATCGACTCTAAAAACTCAAATTCTTATTTTTCAAAAAATTGAAAAAGTTTCACAAATTCTCACTTTGATTCACATGATTTTGTTGTTAAAATCTAAGATATATTGATGCAATATGATTAGAAATAGATATGAATCACTTACCCAAAGTTTGTCAATGAACATTCCTCTTCAAAATCGCCTCCTACCGAGTCTAGGGTTCCAAAATATGAAAAATGAGACTAAAAATATCGTCCCTCAACTAATTGTCTAGTCGCAAGTGTCGCAAATGCGACATGGGATTCGCAAATGCGAGCCCAGCAAATGCGAGAAATAAATCGCAAAAGCGAAGAAACTTACATCCCTGTTGTCACCGCAATTACGATGAGACGTCCACAATTGCAAACATGGACACCCCGCAAATGCGACCAAGAAGATCGCAAATGCGAACAAGCTCACCCAGGCCACCAATCGCAAATGCGAACACTTGGTTCGCAAAGGCGAACCTAGTAGACTACATCCTTACGTGGCATGAGTTTTCAGTTCTCCTCTTAGAGAAGTTTGTTCCACAGACCCGTAGGGAGGAGTTTGTAGGCAGTTTGAGCAGCTACTCCATGAGGATATGTTAGTGACTAGTATAAGATGAGATTTTCAGAGTTTGCTCATCGCGCAATCTGGTTGGTTCCCACAGAGAGGGAGAGGATTAAGAGGTTCATTGATGGCCTCAACTATGGCCTGCGCTTCATCATGACTCGGGATATTGCATCAGGTGCTAGGTTCGATGAGGTGGTTGATATTGCTAGGCGACTAGAGCAGGTTCGTAGTTAGGAGCGTGAGGAGAGGGAAGCATCCCTGTGGCATCATATTTTGCTCATTATTTGGATACGACCCGTGAGTCCTTAGTTTTGTCTGTTCATGTATCTACACCGGTGGGCGATTCTATTGTTGTGGACCGTGTGTGTGGTGACCATTGGGGGATTGGAGATGAGAGTTTATCTCTTATTGCTTAGTATGGTTGATTTTTACGATATTCTGGGCATGTATTAGCTGTCCCTATTTCATGTTATTATGGATTGTTATGCTAAGACCGTAACATCGATGCCCGGCATACCTAGGATCGAGTTGATAGGTTCTTTGGACTATGTTTCCAGTAGGATGATTTCATAGTTGAAGACCCAACGGATGGTTAGGAAAGGGTGTTTGTCAACTTGGCTTTTGTGAGGGATGTTGGTGCTGATACTCCTACTATCGATTCTATTCCGGTGGTGCGAGACTTTCTAGATGTGTTTCCTTCAGACCTGTCCGCATGCCACCCGACAAGGATATTGATTTTAGTATTGACTTGGTGCCGGGCACTTAGCCCATTTCTATCCCTCCGTATTGTATGGCACCAGCAGAGTTGAAGGAATAGAAGAGCAGCTTTAGGAACTTAATAAGGGGTTCATTAGGCCTACTGTGCCACCTTGAGGTGCAGCGGTTCTGTTTGTGAAGAAGAAGGATGGTACTATGCGAATGTGCATTAACTATAGACAGTTGAACAAAATTACAATTAAGAACAAGTATCCTTTGCCACACATTGATGGCTTATTTGACCAGCTTCAGGGAGCTAGAGTGTTCTCTAAGATTGATTTGAGGTCTGGGTATCACCAGTTAAAGATTCGGGACTCTGATATTCTGAAGGTAGCATTTAGGACCTGTTATGGTCACTACAAATTCCTTGTGATGTCGTTTGGGCTAACCAATACCCCAACAGCATTCATGCATCTGATGAACAGTGTATTCCAGCCATATCTTGATTCGTTTGTTATAGTATTTCTTGATGATATCCTGATGTACTCATGTAGCTAGGAGGAGCATCCACAGCATCTGTGGATTGTACTATAGACACTAAGGGAGGAGAAGCTTTATGCTAACTACTTCAGCGGTGGTGTTCTTGGGGTACGGGGTGTCTATAGAAGGGATCAAAGTGGACCCGAAAAAGATTGAGGCAGTTCAGAGTTGGCCTAGACCGTATTCAGCTATTGAGATTCGGAGTTTTCTTGACTTGGCCAGATATTATCATCGCGTCGTGGAGGGTTTATCATCTATTACAGCGCCTTTGACCAGGTTGACCCAGAATGGTGCTCCATTTAGGTGGTCGGATGAGTGTGCAGAGAGCTTTTAGAAGCTCAAAACTGCCTTAACCACAACTCCAGTCCTAGTTTTGCCTTCAGCATCGGGTTCTTATATAGTGTATGTGATGCTTCTCGGATTGGTATTGGGTGTGTCTTGATGTAGGAGGCTAGAGTGATTGCTTATGCTTCACGCCAATTGAAGCCTCATGAGAAGAACTACCCCGTTCATGATTTAGAGTTGGCAGCCACCGTTCATGCATCGAAGATTTGCAGGCATTATCTCTACGGAGTGTCTTGTGAGGTATTTACAGATCATCGGAGTCTTCAACACTTGTTCAAGCAAAATGATCTAAATATAAGGCATTGAAGATGGTTGGATCTGTTAAAAGACTATGATTTTACCATTTTCCTACAACAACAACTACTAATCGAGTATTCAGATGGCTCTGTATGAGGCCTTGTGTGGGAGGCGGTGTCGGTTTTTGGTTGGTTGGTTTGAGCCAGGTGAGGCTAGGCTATTGGTATTGACTTGGTTTAGGATGCATTGGAAATTCAGGATCGGCTTCGCACAACACAGTCTAGACAGAAGAGTTATGCCGATCGGAAGGTTCGTGATGTTGCTTACATGGTGCGAGAGAAGGTACTGCTCAGAATTTCACCCATAAGGGGTGTTATGAGGTTCGGGAAGAAGGGAAAGTTGATCCCTCTGTATATTGGCCCTTTTGAGGTGCTTGAGAGGATTGAAGAGGTGGCTTACAAGCTTGTATTGCAACCTAGTCTATCAAGTGTTCATCTAGTGTTTCATGTTTCCATGCTCCGGAAGTACTTTGGTGATCCGTCTCATGTTTTGCACTTCAGCACGGTTCAGTTAGATGGGGATTTGACTTATGATGTGGAGCCGGTGGCCATTTAGGATTGGCAGGTTCTAAAGTTGAGGTCAAAGAATATAGCTTCAGTGAAAGTACAATGGAGAAGTCAGCCAGTCGAGGAGGCTACTTGGGAGACCGAGCGGGAGATATAGAGCAGCTATCCACACCTATTTGAGACTCTAGGTATGATTCTAAACCCATTCGAGGATGAACGTTTGTTTAAGAGGGGGAGAATATAACGACCCGGCTGGCCATTTTGGGTATTGTAGCCTCGTTCCCCCATTTATTGCTTAAGTTGTATTAATTTGTTGTTATGTGACTTGCTAGGGTGGTTGGTTTAGTCCTAAGGATATTTCGGAATGAATTGGGAGACTTAGTCCCAAGGTTAGAAGCCTAAGTTGAAAGAGTTCTCCGGATGTTGACTTGTGTGTAAATGACTTCAAAATGGAGTTTTGATGGTTCCGATAGCTCCGTATGGTGATTTTTGAACGTAAGAGTGTGTACGGATATTGATTTGGAGGTCCGTAGGTGATTTTGGCTTGAATTGGCAAAAGTTGGAAAGTTAAAGTTTGGAGAGTTGAAAAGTTTGATTGAGAGTTGACTTTGTTGTTACCGGGCTCAGATTTTGGTTCCGGAAGTTAGAATAGGTCTGTTGTGTCATTTATGACTTATGTGCACAATTTGAGGTCAATCGGAGTTGGTTTGATAGGTTTCGGCATCGATTGTAGAAGTTGGAAATCCATTAGTTTCATTAGGTTTGTATTGGGGTGTGATTCATTTTTTTGATGTTGTTTGATGTGATTTGAGTCTTCGACTAAGTTTGTATCGTGCTTTAGGACTTGTTGGCATGTTCAGATGGGGTCCTGGGGGCCTCGGATGTGATTCGTATTGAAAATGGATTAAATTTTGAACTTGTGGAAGTGCTAGTGTGATCAGGTCTGGTGCAACCACACTTACAAGATATGGGCCGCAGGTGCGACTGGAAATGCGCAAATGTGGAGGTGAGTTAGGGACTGTTGGATCGCAGATGGGAGAGGAGATCCGCAGAAGCCAAGTCGCTTCTGCGGAAGGAAGATCGCAGAAGCGGAATTGAGCGAGACTTGAGGTGGCCAGGTGTTTCTGCAGAAGCGGACATTAGTGCGTAGAAGCCTTCCGCAGATGCGTTCTGCACACGCAGGTGCGATGTCGCAAGTGAGGCCTTCAGGGCACAGAAGCGGCGTGGCAAAATTTAAGTGATTTCCGCACGTGCGGAATTTTTACCGCAGATGCGGTTCTGCAAAAGTGCATAATGGACTGTAGGTGCGAAAGTACTGGTAGAATTATAATTCGCAAGGGTTTCGAGTTTTCTTCATTTGTGGACTTTGCAAGCTCGACTAATGGCGATTTTGAGAGGGGTTTCACTAGATTTCAAGAGTTAAGCAACTTTTGATCATTTTTATTTATTAATATTGAATTTTCCACCTAGATTAGGTGTTTTGAGGTAAAATTTGGGGAACTTTGGACTAGGGATTTGAGAGAGAGATTTAGAGGTTTGAAGATCGATTTGTGGTTGGAATTGGAAAGTTTTGATATGGTTGGACTCGTTATTTGAATGGGTGTTCGGAATTCATAAATTTTGTCGGATTCCGAGATGTGGGCTCAGGGTTGACTTTTTGGATTGACTTTTTGACTTTGGTTAAAGAACTTAGCTTTATCGTATGGAATCGATTCCTATAGCTTGTATTGATTGTATTAAGTTGTTTGTAGCTAGATTCAAGTCGTTCAGAGGCCGATTCGCGAGGCAAGGTCTTGTTGGAGTTGTCATATATGCGGTTTGAGGTAAGTAACACTTCTAAACTTGGTACTGAGGGTATAAGCCCCTGGATTTCATGTTATGTGGTTGGCGTTGAGGTGATGCACATGCTAGGTGACGGGCGTGTGGACGTGCATCATAGTAATTATGACTCGGTTGATTCCCTGGTACCGTGTAGTTATCAAACCTTATTGTTATTCATGTAATTCCCTACGTGTTAGAGTAATTGAGCTGCAATCCATGTTAGAAATCATGTTTAGGCTATATGCATATTCCGTTGGGACCCGCTGAGGTCATTTTTGTTGTTGAATTATTTGCTTAAACTGCAATTATATACCCGGTCACATTCATCATTTGCATATTATATCTCAGCCATTGTTGTATTGTTACATCATGTTATCATTGTTGGGCTGATTGGCATGAGATTTGTGAGCCCGAGAAACTAGAGAGATTGATGACTGAGTTGGGGCCTAAGGGCCGGATTGTGGGGATATTGATGGGATCGGCTGCATGCCGCAACAGGTTTTATTGACTCATGAAAGGATCGGGATGTACGCCACAGCAGGTTTTATTAGTGCTTGGGCAGAATCCGCTTCTCCGGAGTCTGACATACCAGCAGTGAGCGCAGGTACCATACAGTGCTGAATGATTGAGCATGATGAGTGGGAAGTGTGAGACAGTGATATTGAGTACTTTGAGAGTGTGAATACATGAGTTTATCACTGTGATGCATTATATGTGACATGCACATTTGGCATGACATGGAGATGTAACATTCCTCATATTAGTTATACTTGACATATTTTATCAGTGTTGAGCTTAAACTGTTAAATTTGAAAGCATGTCTACATTTTTGTACTGTGTACAAATTGATTATGAGATTTCGTTGAGCTATTACTGTCATTTTCCCTGTTATATCTGTACTGTTATTATTTGGATTTGGACTGTACTTTTCTGAGCTCGTCATTGCTTTCAGCCCAGGGTTAATCCTGTTACTTATTGAGTATATTGGGTCGGTCGTACTCAAACTACACTCAGTACTTCGTGTGTAGATCCAAGTACATCTGGACTTAGTGGTTGCTAGACTTGGAGCATTATCTGCTTGGTGACTATCGAGGTAGTTGCTCTTCGCAGACCTCGACTCTCCTTCTTTTGAGTTCAGTTAGCACTGTTCCATCATTCGAGACAGTTGTATTAGGAATTTTGATTATGTTGATATTTAGTAACTCATGTACTTGGTGACACCAAGATTTTGGGGATTTTGTAGCTGAGTCACAGTTGTTCTTATTGATTATTTATGAGAGTTTTCACTGTTAAACTTATTACATCATGCTTTTAAGTTAAAATACATAATATTTTGTGATTTTTGGCTTGCCTAGTACTATGATAGGCACCATCACGATATGTTGAGACTTGGCTGGTACTGTGATAGGCGCCATCACGATATGTTGAGATTTGGGTCGTGACATTAACGATAAGAGAGATAACATTTAGCAATGATTTCAAACAAGGATAAGTCAACATTGAAAGAGATAACAATAACTTCAATTAAGGATAATCAACTACAGAAGAGATATATGGCAATGAAAGAGGTAGCAACTTCAATTAAGGCATATAAGATTATCTTTGGCAATAAAGGTAGATCATGAACCAATCAATTACAAATAAGACATTTAAGGGTAACTCTAGCAATGGAGGATATAACATGATGAGATAATTTCATTTTTTTTATGTACATGAGAACCTAAGAGTCTAAGTCGGTCAAATTTCCACATATAAGCCATATACACACTTGTCACCTCGTGTACACATCTTTCATGTAGTTCAAATAGTGCAAACAAACCAATCACTATGGGGTAGTTCTCCACATAACGTTAGGCAAGATACTTACCTCAAAAGCCCTCAACCAATACTCAAAAATAGCTTTTTTCTTTAAAAGTCAACTCCGCTCGGCACAATCTAACCAAAATCGACTTAATAACATCAAATAATGCAAGAGAAATCAACTCCAATAAATAAAGCTATAATCTTTACACAATTCTTCAAAAGTCAACCCGGGGCTCGCTCGGTAAAAACCCAGGTCCAATGGTAGATTCCGACTACCCCTGACACCACGAGTTCATATATGTGATTAGTTTCAAAATCTGAGTCCAAATCGACTCTCAAAACTCAAATTCTTATTTTTCAAAAGCATGACAAAGTTTCACAAATGTTCACTTTTATTCGCATGATTTTGATGTTAAAAATCTAAGATATATTGATGGAATATGATCAGAAATAGATTAGAATCACTTACCCAAAGTTTGATAGATGAAAATCCCTCTTTAAAATCGCCTCCTACCGAGTCTAGGATTCCAAAATATGAAAATGAGACTAAAAATCACATCCCTCAGCTTTTGTCCAGTCACAGGTGTCGCAAATGCGACCTGATGTTCGCAAATGCGAGAAATAAATCGCAAAAGCGAAGAAACTCATATCCTTGTTGTCATCGCAATTGCGATGAAAGGTCCGGAATTGCGAACATGGACACCTCGCAAATACGACTAATAAGATCGCAAGTGCGAACAAGCTCACCTAGGCCAGCCATCGCAAATGCGAACACTTGGTTCACAAATGCGAGCCTAGCAGACTACATCCTATTATCGCAATTGCGAGACTTGAGACATTTGTGCAAAGCCAACAGAACTCAAACTCTATCAAACAGTCTGCAACGTGTCCGAAACTCACCCGAGCCATCGGGGCTCCAAACCAAACATCAAGAGAAGTCTAAAAATATAACACGAACTCGCTTGTGCGATCAAATCATCAGAATAACATCCGAAATCATGAATCGGATCTTAAAACACATGAATTCAACATGAAACTCAAGAAGTGCGATCACTTCTGTGTTTTCTTAATTTTTATCACTTCCAACTTAAGTACTTGTCTGTTTCTTTTTTTTTTTTTTTTGTGGCTAATTAAAGTGCTGTTCATCCATCTTCATTTCAAGCTAAGGCAAACATTTGCATCTATTGATTGTAACTCTTGTGTTTTACAGAGAATATTTCTTTTATCTATAAGTTCTGATGTGAAATTTCTGATAATGAGCTACATATATCAATCATAGTTTTCCCGATGTTTTCGACTTATCCAAATATTTAAACTCATGAATCATGACATCTTCGCATTATAAAATAATAACTATCGATTAGCTCCTTCGTGGGGTATGATTAATGTCCAAGTTTAAAATGGATGTTTTGACGAACGCTAGTAGCTAGTGCATAATGCAATAATGAATTTATTAATTTATTTTTCTCAAGACAATTGTAATCTTTTTTTGAGATGAATAGAATGCTTAAAATTTTATAATTTTTTTTATTAATCAACAAAAAAACAGAAGAGAATTTTAATAGTTCAGTGATTAGCTATCTGAACTTTACCATTTTGGTTAAGGTTTAATTTTTCACATTGTAATCTGCTCCCTCATTATTCCTTTCTCTATTCCTCACCGTATATAATAAAAAAACAAACAAATAAATAAAAGGTTAACAAAAGAAAAGAATGATTAAGAATTATTGTCTTTTCATGTCTGTCTGCCTTGACTCTATCGTATCTAGACCTTATTCTTGAATTATTAGCAACTGAACTTCGTGATTGGAAGATATGATTGCCTTTTTTTGACATGATTCTACTTCATCTTCTCGCTTTCAGAATAAATTCTCATGATAATTATATATAATATAATGCAGTACAGTCACACACACGGCTCTTTAGTCGTTAAAAGTTATTAATATGTGGAAATCCGTAAAGGAGTAACAGTGTACATGTAATTAATTGAGAGCTAAATAGGCGCACTTGGTAATTTATAGGATAACCAAACTTAAATCAAACAAGCTTTGTGGAATGGCCAACTTATATTTTCCATTTTATAGCAAACTGTTTTGCTTCCCATTTAAGCTTATTAAATGCGTTTGGCGAGTTTTAAAGAAAAACTCAACCATCCCTGGACTTAGAAAGAAAATTAAAGGAGGAAAAATGAAGCAAAGAGAAAGCCTATATGAGAGGAAAACTTATATTTTTCCTGCACGATCCATCTCTTTGCCTCAAGAAGAAATAACTACTTAGAGGAATTTAATTAACTATCATTGAATACAATTAAATGTTTCGACTGAATGAACTTTTATGGTCATTTACAGTGTTTCTTGAATTAGATACTAAAATGAATTGTAAACTTATACACATGACCACAAATTTCAATATGGATAAGCAAATCGATATGATCATATTTAAATTAATGATTGGCCACTTCGAGGTCGAATAAGAGTCCAAGTATATGGAGTTTGGCCTTTAAACATTTGTATGGTTGTTGGGATTTTTTTGTTTCTTTCTCTGATCGTAATTATATTGTTTTAGAAACTGTGTTTTAGTTCCTGGCTTGTTGAACAAAATATAACCACACTGTAATCAACATAAAATTGTCAAACTTTTTACATATTTTTGCAGAACTTTCAGATATCCAAAAAGAAATCTACATGAGGTAAACGAAGAAAATTTTATCCCTGCTATTTAGAACCAAACATTAAAACAAGAAAGAAAGAAAAAAAAAAGAACACCACTATTCTAATTGGAATAGTGGACATGCAAGAAAAAGAAAGGAAAAAATAGAAAGAATAGTGGACGTGTAACCTGTTACGCGGCCTTCCTGAGATTGCTTGGAAGGGCGACGTAAGACTAAGCAACTGATATCAATGCAGTTACTATCCACCGACTGAGGCCTCCTCCGCACGCTAGACGAGATTGTCAGTGTCGTACGGAAAAACCAAAGTCAAGAGCAATTGAGAGAACAAAAATGAGAATTGAGAATGAAAAAAAGACTGAGTGCATTAATCAAAACTATTACAGAAAAGCAACACGGTGTCGAGGGGAGAGACACCAGTACAGAAAATTATTTGCTTGCTAGAAAGTTTGATTGCTTGATCCCCCTAATAATGCTTAATAAATATAAACGAAAGTTACATGACTTGACCTATCTAAGTTGTAGAAGCACACTAAAAGTAAATGAAGTAAAACTACTCTATATTTACAACGAAAAGGACTTAATTTTCTACAAGGTTGAAACATATCCGTTGGCAGCAACTTTGTCTTAGCATCAGAGTCTGCGAACGCAGTGCTATCGGCGCGCGCGACACTATTTGCATCTGCCTGCGGCTGGGTGCTGGCACTTGGCATCAGGGTCTACGCGTGCGACATTGTTTGTGTGCGCGCGCTGTTGGAGTCTGACTGCATTTGGGCACTGGCGAGGCATCAGAATCTGCGCGCGCGGCACTGTCTATACGCGTGGCATTGTTGGCATCTGCCAGTCGCTGGGCGCTGGCGAGGGCTATCGGTGGGGCGACAGAGGTACATGCAAGCTTGTCACTTGGCACTGCTGAGACCACAGGGCCGACCGTGGCGTTGGGCATTAGGCGTTGGGAGGCTTGCCAGGACGCCACGGGGTGCGTCCAACGGGTCATGGGGCATGGCCAAAAAGCAGCCCATGACATTCTCCCCCACCTGAGGTGACAACATCCTAGGAGCCTTACCTACAAGGTGATGATTGATGAGGTTCTTGTAGGCTTGGAGGTCTGTTGCCCTCGGTCTTGTGAGGTGGCTTTGTGAATAATGCTCCATGTCTTTCTGAAATGATTTCAAGCGGCTGACATGGAAGACTGGATGGATTTTTCACCAGGCTGGGGTATTCACCTGGAATGTGGCTTTTCTAATGCGTCTTTTAATGGACAAGGGTCCAATGTATTTTTGCAATAGGCGAGGGTCATGGGTCCTCTCTACAAACAAGTACCGCTTTGGGATGCTTAGCATCACTTTGTCTCCTGCTTGATGTTGGACAAAGGGAAGGTTTTGGTCGGTATACCTCTTTGCCCGCTCTTGGGCTTTGACAAGATAGCTCCGCACTATCACCAAATTTCGCTCCCATTCCTTCGAGAAACTGGCAACTCGAGGCAATTTTTGGCATGTTTGGTGCATTCACAGTTTGTGGGAGTAGTGGTTGCTGTCCGGTAACAATTTCAAAAGCGCTTTTGTTTGTACTAGAGCTCGTTTGTTAATTGAAACACAGTTTAGCAGCATCCAAAAGCTTCACCTAATTCTTCTGTAATCCGGTTGCAAATTGGCGAAGATATTCCTCCAGCATGTCATTGAACCGTTCTGTCTGGTCATCAGATTGTTGATGAAAGCTTGAGTTGTGACTCAATTTTGACCCGAGGCACCTAAAGAGATGGGTCCAAAAGTTGCTAGTGAAGCATAAGTCGCGGTCGCTAGCGATGTCTTTGGGCAGGCCCCAATATTTGACAATATGAGAGAAGAGTCGAGCTGTATCTTCCGCTGATATGTTCTGTGGTGCTGCTACGAAGGTGGCATACTTGGAAATCCAGTAAACCACAACCAAGATAGTTGCAACATCTCCGACCTTGGGTAATCCTATGATGAAATTCAGGGAAACGCTTTCCCAAGGTCTCTTTTGGACAGGTGGTGGCTCCAAGAGTCCCACTTGTGCCGAGCAGTCCGACTTGTCCTTCTGGATGCTTTACAAGTTTTCACACACTGAGGGGCGTCACTAGTCGTTTAAGGCCGATGATATGATTGTTGATTCTTATTGCTGAGGGTAGCCCGCACCATAGGTTCAGGTCTTTTGACTCCCTTCTTTGACTGCATGGCCGAGATGTTTTCAGCGACCATCTTTATGGGTACATACGGTATGATGCGAGGTTTGGCCTCGTTTTCTCCCTTCATCAGGAGCATGTCGGCATAATGTACCGGTATGGTGTTGGTTTGTTTCAGGAATTCTAATCCCACTATCAGTTCAAAGTCATCTATGATTGCTACGCGTAGGTTGAATCTTCCTTCGTATGGGCCAAGCTTTATTGGCACTTCTTTGGCTATTCCACTCAATGGTTGACACGACCCCTACTCTTTTGCACAACTAGACCGAGGCGCTCCACCTGAGTCAAGGCTAAGTAGTTGTGGGTAGAACCCATGTATATTATGGCCCAAATAGGTCTGCCGTTTATTTTCATTTCGATGAACATTAAGGTCATCTCTTGTGTGGGAGGAGGCTTCTCATCCTCCTTCTTTTTCCCTTTCTTGGTGATTGGGCATGCGTCCTTCTTAGGGCTACCAGCACTGGTTCCCGCTAAGGTATCAGGGATGGTGCCAACAATTGCATCTAAGGCACTTACTTGCTCTGCGTCGTCTGGGTCGTCATCTGACCCATCTACAAAAGTCTGATGAGCGTTGATCTGTGTATGTGGGCATTAATTGTCCCAATGTTGCCTGCCGCAATGACGGCATCCTGAAGGGGGCTTTCTCCCTTGATTGTTGTTGACGGATGCAGCACTATTGCTGCTTGAGGAAGGAGTCTTAGATTTTGTTGCACTTCGATCTCCTCCATTTCTGCTAGGGCCACCATTGCTAGGCTGGCTCCCGTTGTATCCCCCTCGGACAGGCGATTGAGGCCTATCCTTCTGAGTTTCCATTTGATAATCCCCAACACATTCTGCAGCTTGAATCGCCTTGGTCAGGGTATCTATCCTTTGTCTTTGCAGCTCCATACGAGCATGAGATTTCAAACCTTCTATGAACGTGAAGAGTTTGTATTTGTCCCCCATATCCCGTATGTTTAGCATGAGCACGAAGAATTCCCACACGTAGTCTCGCATGACCTGGTCTGGCGGAGTTCTCGCAGCTTTCTTCGTGCATTATTTTTCACGCTTTCGGGGAAGAACTGCAGGCGTATGGCTGCCTTCAGTTCTGTCGAAGTCTTAAGAATATCTTCCCCGGCCCTAATGGCTTCGTATTTCACCCGCCACCAGAGTTTAGCGTCACCCTAAAGATACATGGCAACAGTTGCTACCCTTTTGGCTTCTTCCAACTCCCCCACGACATCGAAGTATTGTTCGATGTCGAAGATGAAGTTCTCCGCTTCTTTAGCATCCTGAGCTCCGTTTTATGACTTTGGCTCCGAAATTTTCAGCTTTTGTGGCACAGGGGCGAGGTTCACAGCACCCCTGATTTGGTTTTCGCCTCCTCTAAGTAAGCCTTGTAGGGCAGCATTGACAACATTAAGATGGCCTGTCAAGTTGTTTATGGTCTGTTGCATGGCAGTCACCCTGTCTGCCTCTAGTTCCCTATGGGCTAAATCCTTGGCGCGCTCCTGTTGGAGGTCCTCAAATTTGCCATAAATTTCGGCTGCCTCTACGGCTGCCGTTTGCTGGTCTCCCTCAGAGTCGCGACTAATGTTTGCTATGTCAACTTCGGCCTGCCGCATTCTGCAGTCCAGGTCGTCCAACATTTGCACTAGGCTGGTTCTTACATCAGGCACTGTATCCACGATGGGCCGTAATACGTCAACCGTCTCTCCAAGGTCGCAATGCGATCCCCATGATTCACAAAGGCACATGCGCGCGTATCACTTGGCGTTGCCGAGATCAGAGGGCCGACCGTAACACTAGACGTTGGGAGGCTTGCCAGGACACCACGTGGCGTGTCCAAGGAGTCATGGAGCATATCCGGAAAGCAAACATGACATTATGCCGCAATTCGCTTGTTTGGCAGTTTTAGGTAATGCAAGGGGATCCCTACCCCGATAATCAAGATTCACTGTTACTCAGCAAGATTTAAGATGAGACTATCAACTCCATTCCTTTATTTTAACTAGTGGTGGTCTGATCATACATATCTCGATTACTTTATTAGGGGTATACGAAGAAAACTGACAAACCGTATTAAATCGATAATTCGAGTTAAATTGAGGAAAAAAATTTGATTATGGTTCGGTTTAATTTGGCTCGGTGTTAGAAAAAAACTCCGACCATAATGGGTTTGATTTAGTTTTAACTAAAAAATATCAAATCGAAACCAAATCAATCCGACATTACATATATAAAAAATTTAAGTATATTTAATATATATAATATTAATCGTAATATAATTTATAAATATTTTTTAAACTTTTTCATAGTTTTATCATTTAACGTGTTATTTCTAATTTGGACTTAGAACTTTTGAATGTTCCAATAAGTTTTATAGTTCATTAATAAAGCCCAAATCAAAATCAAATCAATACTAATGTTAACAAAAGACATTCAGTCTAATATTTGGAATGATAATATGTTGGATATATATTTTTTAGTTTTGTATAAATTAGATAAAAAAGCGTAACCTACTTTTATTTTTCTTTAGTGTTTAATCATGTAATTAATAGTACTTATTAGTCGTATTTATTTTAGCATGATTTAGTACTTTTAAATTATGTTTATTTTCACCATGGCTTATTAATTAGCAATATTTATTTGGTGCGATTTCGTTATCGTTATCTTTGAATATTTTAGGACAATGTCATGACATATCTCATATTTTGTATTATTTTTTGGGAAACACCTAATATAGTTGTATCTTATTGGGATTATTTGGAGCACAAGTTATATAATTTGTGCTATGAAGATTTTACCGGAGAAAACCTCGAAAAAACTAATTGAAAAATCCCCACCTTTATTGGTTTGGTTTGGTTTGGTCTTTAGATTCAATAACCTGACACAACTGATTTGATTTGCTAATTAAAAAATCCGAACCAACTCGACCTATACGTACACCCCTACTTTATTGTTTACTGTTTACCTTCCACCTATATAATTATCGAGTAATTATGTCCATTAAAATTTTGAAATATGAAAAAGTCATCTAATGTTTTATTTTGTCTGTCCTGGAATCCGCAGATGGTAACTCCTTTCCTCCCTAATAAGTTGCGATCTTGCTATTCATGATAGCAGAACCAAATCATATTATTCTTTACTTGCACTCTTATTAACTTTTGACACGTTCTCTTGTCTCCTTCCTCGTCTCCACAGGTGCTAAATAAATTTATCCAAGTTGGTTACATTTCACAAAGCTGGTTTGTATACTATAAAATTAAAGGTGCATATATATATCGGAATGGACATATGTATATAGGTTTGTATTGTTGTATTTAAAATAAAAATCACCAACTTTAGGGGCTTTGTAAAAAATCAAATCATGCAAGTGGACCTAGAAAACTTTCTAAAATGAAACGGAGTGCAGCGATGGAAGATCAATTGATCAACTCCAAGGAAATAGAGCAATTATTCGCACTTGAAAAGTTCCAAAGTGTCTAAAATCAGTATTATTGGAATGACTGAAATACGTTGCACCCCCGTAGGTACATTTCTTGTCAAAAATCACTGTCGACGCAAAAATAATGTGTAAACGCGATCCACATTTTTGGATTACAGTGAAGAAGAAAGAGACATTGTTCAAGAAAAGGATAAACTACACATGACCCTGCCTCCATCCTTCCAATCAATGTGCATAAATTATTGATTCTTCCTGCCAATATTCCTTACCTAATTCCTTCGTACCAAGCCTTCAATCAAGAAAAAAGGTTTTTCTTTTCGTCATGACTCGCAACAACCAAACTCAAAGGCTAAAACTACACATTGCGGAGAGGGAGATTAGTCCAAACTTCTACCATATAATATTTGAGTATTTAGGTGAAGACTGAAGAGTACTAACTACTAAACTAATTCTGACCTGCTGTGAAAGATCAGCTCAAAATATCATATCTAGCTTCTTGATTTTGCTTCTAAGCATTGTTCTAATGGACAATTGAGGCTCAAGATTGAGTTAATTTTGAATGTGTTTCAACATGATAGCACAACCAATGTGCGTAAGATGTGTACTATTAATCTTGTTCTACATGATTGCACTGATTCTATACATCCTTCACTTCACATTTAGAGCCATTTGATAATAAATGATTTTTTTGAGCAGGTTGAGTGATAATGCCAGCTCTCGACTCGGAACTAATTCTTCAGGAATCAAATAAGCTCAAAAGTTCATCGATATGAATCCAATTTTCTCATATTTTGAAAATGTTTTCTTTATATTATGAAATCTCTTTCAAATGGTTTGAATAACTAATGTGGTTTAGAACAAAATATGAGCTACGGGTGTGTTATAATTCAAGTTAGTTATTAGTCCTATAAATGCGTCTTATCAAGGGATGGAGTGGGTGCAAAGTTATATGTGAGTTATATTATATGGGTCCTTTCTTCACTGGCAGCTAGTAGTGTATATATTGAAAATGATTATCAAGGAAACAAACAAAGCCATATGATCCGTCGTCTTCATTTCTTTTCTGATCTCAACCACCGGATCAAGAACAACTAAAGAGAAGACCCATCGACTCCATGGCCATACTTGAGGTATAAATAATTTCTTTTAAAAAAATACTTAATAAATGAGTAATGTTCATGCTACTTATTCTACACTTCTACCACCTGAATCCTTGCTATACTTAGTCGTGTCTGCAATAAAACAAAAGTTTTTGTCTAGGTAAAGTCGCTGCATTAATTGTTTGTGGCCCCCCTCAAAAACTTTATGTTCATTTTGGCCCCTGAAATCAATGATAATTTGCGTATAAAAACATCATATCATTATTATTGTATAGTTACTTTATTTGACTTTACCCATGATTGTTTTTACATTGACTAAGTTTAATAAGTAACGAAGAATCAAGAAACTATTTTTGAGGAGAAAGAAAAGGTTTAGTTCATTCCTCCCTTAGACAGCTATCACATTAAAATCCTACTTCATTTCTAGTGTCGAACTCCTTAGATCAGCCAAATTTTGGACGAAGTCATCGAATTGCATCAGAATTGACCAATCATCGAACGGACAATTTCTGGTCAAGGTTTAAAACCATTTGATGTCTTGATGGTTACAGCACCTTGAGAACTACATTTGCAGGCTGTGATATACCTGTGGACGTGATTTATCCAACTAAAATAATAAACACGTTAAAAATACTCCTACATATATTATTCAGAAAATATATAAATTAAAATTCGGAAGACGTTTAATATATATATATATATATATATATATATATATATATATATATATATATATATATA
>MCJB01047043.1:80358-95428 GCA_002018475.1 Nicotiana obtusifolia
ATGCTAAATATGAGAATTCGAACACCGGAGTTCTTGATGTTGTCGATGATCCTTCTTCATAGTATGCTTTACGTTGTTGCCTCATTAAAAATCTTGCCAGAAAAATCCAATAGGGACAAAAACTGGACGAAGGGAAAAAAGAGTGCAAGCGCACACATTCAGTATCAATAAGGATCTTCAACAATAATACCTTTTGAGGTGAGTCACTTTCCAATTGCTTGGTAATTTTACTGCATCTTGATTTTTCAACCGATATGAACCTTTACCGGTTATAGGTGAAATCCAGTAAGGCCCTTACCATGCTGGTCCTAGCTTTCCAGCATTAACTTCTCAGGTACTTTGAGTCACTTTCTGCAAACCAAATCTCTGACTTTGAAATATCAAAGATTTGCTCTATGATTATAATACCTTTCCATCCTTTACTTTTGTGCCACCATCCTCACATATGCTAAATTCCAACGCTCTTCAAGAAAATCCAGCCTAATTAGCATTGTTTCATTATTCTCCTTCCCGTTTGTTCGGAATACCTTATGGGCGGTTCCCCATTCTCCATCGGAATCAAAGCTTCCGCGTCGTACACAAGGGAAAAGGGTGTTTCTCCCGTGTTTGATTTCACCATTGTTGAATATGCCCATAATACTCCTGGTAACTCTTATGGTCAGTTGCTTTAGCATGCTCTAATTTCTTTTTGATATTTTGAATTATCACCTTGTTGGTTGACTCCGCTTATCCGTTAGCATTTTGATGATATAGAGAAGATGTGATCATTTTGATCTTCAATCCTTCGAGAAATTTTATGACTTTGGAACCTATAAATTGTGGCCTATTTTCACAAGCAATTTCTTTTGGTACTCCAAACGGGAGATGATATGATCCCAAATGAAATCAATCATTTCTCGCTCTCCAATCTTTTTGAAAGCACCTGCTTCAACCCATTTAGTAAAATAATCAGTTAAAACTAAAATAAATGTTACCTGCCCGGGCCTTAGAGGTAAAGGACCAACTATATCCATCCCTCATTTCATGAATGGTCACGGTAACACTACAGAATGCAGAAGCTCTGCCGTATGATGCACTAATTGCGCAAGATGCTGACACTTATTACATTTTTATATAAATTCCTTCGCGTCTTGTTCCATCCAGGGCCAATAGTAACCAGCCCTTATCAATTTAAGAACCAATGAGTCCACACCAGAATAATGTCCACAAACCCCGTCATGAACTTCTCTCATCACATAATCAGCCTCTTATGTTTCTAAACCTCGAGCCAATGGTCCTTGGAAAAATCTTCGGTATAATTGACCATCAACAAAGGAATAACGAGCAACTTTAGTTCGTAGCGCCCAGGAGGCTTTAGAATCTTTAGGCAATTTTCCATGCCTTAAATATTCTATAAACTTGTATCTCCAATCCCAGATTAGGTTGGTCGAGTTAACTTCGCAATACCCATCCACGTCCAAGACTGAATGCAACAATTGAATAACTACACCAAAATTGGCTCCTTTCATTTTTGAAGACGACCCTAAATTGGCCAGTGTATGCCTCCTCGTTCTCTTCCCTTGGGATGTGAATTACCGACCACTCCTGCAACCTTTTCACGAAGATGCTGACAGTCCCCAGTACTGTGGACATGCATTTCGTGGAATTCACACCATAAACTAGGATCCCTTTGACTAGGATCTGACTAAATTGGTTTCGAAAATCTTACCTAATTGATGTTTCTCATAGCTGAAACCAGTTTTACCAAACTAATATTAAAGTTGTAATCAGACAACCAGGGATATGCCGAATTCCGGGACCCCGATGGTTCTTTCTCTTTCAAAACCCTGCTACTTCGACCTTGGTCCGTCCATCTATCCGATACAAACCTTTTTGAAGACTGCAAACCTTTAATTCCTCGCCCATCATCTCTTTCATAAGGTTGGAAACGACTCCTGAAAGACCTTCGATCTACATCAAAATAACTTCTGAACTTCTCCTCTGTCCATGTGTTGCTTGAAACTCCAACAGCCTTTTCCTTCAATTTACTGGAGGCATCGGAGCTCAATGGATTGAGTCCTTTGATGAATACTTCAGCTACCCACTCATCCGGTACAACCTGCAACAACATCCTCTCCTTTTAAAATCGGATTATGAACTCCCGTAATAATTCAGATTCTCCTTGAGCGATTTTTAATATATCTGCTTTCCTAGCTTGGACTTTTGTCCTCCCCGGCATGAGATTTAATAAAGGAATCTACAAGGATTTCAAAAGAGTCAATCAAATGCTCAGGTAAAAGAGAGTATCATGTTAAAGTACCCTGTGTTAGGTTTTTGCCCGAATTTCTTCAGCAGGACAGATTCGATCTCATGCGAGGCCAAATCATTTTCCTTTACAACTTCGTGTAAGTTGTGATATGCTCGTGTGGATCCAAAGTTCCATCATACTTCGGAATATCATACATCTTGAATCTTTTTAGAATCATCCCCGGGGCCGCGCTTGGTTTGAACGGAAATTGCATATACTTTTTTGATCCTGGTCCCTTCAATATTGGTGGCTTTCGGGATTTGATCCATCCAGCCGTGGAATTCTTTAGCATTTTGATCCATCCAATCATTCATTTTTCTCATGAATCTCATGAGCTCGATTTTAAAGGGATCATTTGTGCTATCATTCTCAAATCCACTACCTGCACCACCAGCTTGATTTTCATTAAAATCGAACTCCTCCCTCGAAGCGACTTTACAAGTTCTTTGTGCTGTTTGATTTGCAGGCACGACGGGAAGGGCTCAAACTCCTTCATTGGAATTATTTGAGGCAACCGAAAGTTCTTACTGGAGCTCCGTCATTATACAGTCTTCTCTTGAGAGATGGTTCATGATTTCCCTTTGCTACGCTCTCAAAATTTTTACCGTTTCAACAACGGGTTCATCGTTAATATCATCAAGAGTTGGACTTCTCACATGCCGATGGTTTAGTTCTTCATGAACTAGAGTTGTCTCATCTCTGTCGTTGTGAGTTTTGCAAGTTGAATCATCGCGCTGGAACATATCCTCACGCTTGTTATTTGGTCAAATATTGAAAGAGTTGTTCATATCGTTAGCTGCCATATCTGTTTTTACTTTGACTAAAGAAAAGCGTCAAAATGCGGTAGTAACAGATGAATGGATCAAAGTAATAACACAATTGTCTATGTCCCCAGTGAGCGCCAAACTGTTTACCCATAAAATGGTACAGTTGAATTTGTAACGTGATTTATAGACACCTGAGTTAATTTGATTCAAGAGTTTAAAATAACTAAGAATAGAAATAAATTGATTAAATAAACTTGAAGAAAATACAAGCCTGACTGTGAGATGAGTTTCTCCGCAAGTAAGAATAAGAACAATATGTAGAACATAAAGAAAGAATGTAGTTAATAAAATCAATAGCCTTTTGGCATACAGATGTTTTCATGTCCTACAATGAATACACTTTTTTCTATTTATAGTTTAATTCAGGGAGACGAGATTCCCAAATCAAGTTCTTCTTTAATATGAATAAAACCCCTCTTGATGGCTGCATAAGGATTGAGTATTAATACAAAGATTCTTTGTAACAGCTGCTCATTGAATGCTGTCTTTTTCAGCCGACATCTTCCTTTCAAATCTTCGTCACCGATTCCAGTGCCTTCGAAGCTTATTCAGCACCAATCACATATTCATAATCGATGTCAGTTATTTGCTGATTCATATCTTAATTTTCTTTATTTCCATGTGTCAACTCGTATCAACCTGTCGTTCATCAATTTTACCCCGTCCAATTACATAATATCTTATCTGTCAAATAGTTTCTAGGGGAAGCCAAGAAAACGGGAATAATTGCTGTTGTCAAGCAGCCTAAAACCGTCTTGTTCGTGGACATACAATTAATCGAATTATTTTATTTTTTTGTTTCATATTTATCTTTATCAATGGGTTAATACTACAACGTGTCGACGTCATGATTCTAATGTTTTGTATATATCCAAAATCAATATGCATGGGAAAAAGATAGTTTGAATCTCATATGGGGTCAGCATAAGAAATTGAAATACAACCATTCATTAACGTATTAAGCATCGCCAGCATCGATTTAAGGGTAACAGCAAGGATATTTGTCTTCATAATGGGAAACAGGTTGATTCGAATTCATTTCGTAAATGTCAATTAACATAATAATTAATTATTGAAGTAGGCTTGGAATAGCTGATGATTGATTTTGAGCTTTTGAAATAATAGGGCTTTGTTCCTTTGAGGTGCTAGTTTCAGTTCTTAGGCCTTAGCAGCAAACATGGACCATATACAACAAATTCAAAGATGGAGTCTACCGGAGCTTTTAGGATGTATGACCATTTACAAATTGAATTTAAGTAAATGTCCCTACCCATTTTAATATTTCTTTTTTAATTTTTTTTTTTTATTTTTTTTTATGTGGAAATATAGAAGCCTACCTTTGCAAACTCAAAATATGAAAGAACCTATTTGTAAATCAAAATCATAACACTTTTCCTTTACAACAGAAAAACTTCTCTGGAAAGACAATACCCTTCGCTTGAAAACCCTTCTGTCGATTTCAACCGGAAAGAGTGTTGGCTTCTAAATTCTCCATTTTTCTTGTGTTTTCTAGTCCTTTTTGTTTTGCTATGTTCTAAGATCCCCATTATTTCTTGTCATTCTATTGCTTTATAAAATTCCCTTTCTTTTTATCAATCAAAATACAAGAGATCGATGACGATGGAAGTTATTCCGGATGAAACTGCTTCTGGTTCGGTGTCCAATGGAGATGAGGTTGAGTCACAGGAAAGTGACGAGGAAAAACAAGAGGAGGAGACTGACAATGAAGAAGCAATGAAACATGACGATAAGGATGAGTCAGAGAAAGATAGTGCAAAGGAGGAAATTGACGAGGAACAAACAACGAAAGATGACGATGGGGACGAGTCAGAGAAAGATAGTGCAGAGGAGAAAACTGACGAGGAACAAACGACAGAAGATGACGATAGGGACAAGTCAGAGAAAGATGGTGCAGAGGAGGTGGAAGTGACGGATGAGCAAGAATTTGCTGCTCGAAACAAATAATGTGCAAGCTAGGGAAAAAGAGGTAACTCAATTTTTTTGTTCCACTCGAATTTGTCGAAGCTAGGGAAAATAAAACACAAATAATGTCGAATTTGCTGCTCGAAACACAAATATAGCTCGAGGACTCTGTATCA
Organism: Nicotiana obtusifolia; assembly: GCA_002018475.1. NCBI lineage: Eukaryota > Viridiplantae > Streptophyta > Magnoliopsida > Solanales > Solanaceae > Nicotiana > Nicotiana obtusifolia. The sequence continues at coordinate 85,572 of MCJB01047043.1, forward strand.
AATTGTGATTACTATTTTTCTTCTCTATTTGTATTTTACCTTTGAAGTTAATAATATTTCTCAAATGTTTAAATATCTTAAATTGCTATGATCATTGTATTATATTATATTATATTATAATATATATATATATATATATATATATATATATATGATCTCTTATATTTATTCTAATATCTCTTGTCTTTAAAGTTAATGATCTCTTATGTTTTGTTGCAAATCTCTTATATAACTAGTTTAAAGTTTATATATGATCTTTATATTTTAATATCTCTTGTGTTTAAAGTTAATGATATTTTATATTTTGCTGTAAGATCTCTTATATAATTAGTATAGATCTTTTATGTTTTGCTGTAAGATATCTTATATAACTAGTTTAAAGTTTATATGATCTCATATATTTATTCTAATATCTCTTGTGTTTAAAGTTAATGATCTCTTATGTTTTGATGTAAGATCTCTTATATAACTAGTTTAGATCTCTTATGTTTTGCTGTAAGATCTCTTAAATGACTAGTTTAAAGTTTTTGTTAATTTACTGTACTAGTTAAAAGTGTTGTAAGATCTCATATATAACTAGTTTAAAGTTTATATATGATCTCTTATGTTTATTCTAATATCTCTTGTGTTTACAGTTACTGATCTCTTATGTTTTGCTATAAGATCTCTTATATAACTAGTTTAGATCTCTTATGTTTCGATGTAAGATCTCTTATATAACTAGTTTAAAGCTTTTACTAAATTACTATTTAAAAGTTTTTACTGTAACTAGTTAAAAGTATTGTAAGATCTTATATAACTAGTTTAAAGTTTATATATGATCTCTTATGTTTATTCTAATATCTCTTGTGTTTAAAGTTAATGATCTCTTATGTTTTACTGTAAGATCTCTTAAATAACTAGTTTAAAGTTTTATCTTATTAACCATTTTAAAGCTTTTACTGTAACTACTTAAAAGTTTTTGCTAATATGCAATTGACTATGTAGGAGAACTTGCATGATGATCCACCTATACCTGTGAAGTTGAGATACAATCTTAAAACAGTTCAAGACGAAACTGGTTATTTTCTGGGTAGAGTGACAGTTAGGTGTAGGATGGGTTATGCTATAGAGAGTTTGAAAAATTCTATTATTTGGACGGAGCCCAGTGAAGTACTTCCTTTTTTACGTAAAACCTGTCTAGGTCAATTTTTTGACATAAATATTGATTGCTGGAAGAATTGCTTTCATGACCTCTTGTGTCCTTATTTGTTGCTAAGGGAAATTAAGACAAAGAAAGAAAATGAAATGTGATTTTTGATTCGCAACAAACCTATTCGCTTTGGGATGAAGGAATTTTGGCTTGTCACTGGATTAAATTGTGGCCCTTTTCCAAGTGCGAGTCAGTCAATGCAAGTATACCGGGATGGTTTGGATTTGTAAATAAAGTAAAAAAAATATTGTTCTTCATTAGAGGGGTTAGAGGGGGGAAATGTGAACGATAGTTTGGTTGGTGAAGATCTTTTACAGGTTATAAGATCTAGAACAAAGACTCACTACAGCAGAGAAACAAGGTGTTGTTGCCTTATACATTATCCACTCAGTCTTATTAGCTGCAGACGATGTTAAGCAAGTGTCAGAGGACTATCTAGCATGGGTGGCCAATCCAACATTCTTTGTATCATATCCTTGGGGTCGAGTGTGCTTTAAGCTCACACTTAAAAGTTTAAGGAAGGACCTTCATCATAAGACAACAAAGTGGAAGAAAAAGGTAGAAACAAGTATTTCAAAAAAGAAGAATCCACAATCTTATATTAATTGTTATTATTTTCTTATAACATCTTATAATTTAATAGCAATATACATATGTTTCCCTTGATAGTCATGGGCTTATGAAGCGATAGATGTGTTTGGATCTAATCTTGGAAAGAAATCTTTGGCTTTGGATATTGCAATACTCTGAATCATTCGATGGCATTCGGAAAAAACTCCACAGCACTTGAGTTATGATTGGTACGATAAGTTGATAAGTGAAAATGAGGTATGGTTTTGTTATTGATAAAATATTACTAATATTAAATAAGTTAGCGGATAGATAAATTATTATTAATATTAATTTGTGGTATTGTATCACAGGTGCATTGCATTCCAATAATGAAGCTATCTAAGAAAGAATCTAAAAGCAAATAGGTAAAGTGCTTTTACTGAATCACTGGCATATTACTTCTAAAAGCAAATTATTTTCCGAATTACATGTTATCTTGCATCGCTGACATATTACTGCTACCAAATCATTATAACGTACTCCTTGGCGCCAATGAATCAACCTAACAATTTTCTTCTCCTTAGACTCAAACTCAATTCAAATAGTCAAATCACCCATTGATATCTACATATATTGATCACCTGTAAACAAAAATAAAAGTCAATTAATACCAAGCTCTTGCATTTTAGAATAGCAACCTCCTATGTTTAATATGCAAATCTCTTATGCTTTATATACCAAATCTCCTAAGATAACATAAATATCTCCTATGGTTTCTACTAATATCTCCTGCATTTCAGCAAAAGAATCTCATGCTTTTTGTTTAAGATCTCCTACGTTTTACTATATAAGTGTCTCCTGCATTTTGTACTAAGATATCCTACGTTTTACTATAAAATTCTCCTATTTACACTATTAAATCTCTTTTCTGGTTCACCTTTACTTCGAAACACAAATCTCCTGCTTCAGCAATTAAATCTCTTTTCTGATTCATCTTCTTCCTTGAGTTATCCTTCTCAAAAAATTTCATAAAATTATCCAAAAAAACAAAAATTGAAATAATGTATTACTTACCCAGACATCTATAAACTTAATGCAGCTATTTTTTTAAGCAATAGAAATTTTGGAAAGCTTGGACTGATTATTGATGGAGGAAATTCGCTGGCTTCTTTTTTATCGCTGGCTTCTTTTTTCTAGGCATATAGTTTAATAATATTTTAATTGCATTGAAGGACTTTAATTTGTACCAATTTTCCAGCACAATCACAAATGCTGACTTGGATAACCTATAGGTCCCACAAGGGTCATAAGTCAAAATAACAATTTAAAATATTCTCAAAGTAAAATCACATTTTGTAAAGGACCAAATAATGAATTACCTCTGTTAGCTTGGTCAGTACATTTCCTTCCTGTCTTTTATCGGTACAGTACTATTTTTGGAAGATACGTCTCCCCTTTACTCCAGGGCATGTTAGTGTCAAGTTTCCACGAATTCCTTAACCATCATCTTTCATTTGACAATAGTTAGTATCGCTTCTTTGTTTAAAAATAAAAACAAGGACCAAGATTCGAAATGCAGCAATAGTACGTACATGTCACAACAAAGACAGCGAGATGCCACCCAAGAATACTTAGCCTTGCAAGATGGTCCTCGCTGATTCGCACGGGATTTTACGTGCTTTTTACTATTAGGGTCAGAGCATAAACTAGTTATATTTATGGGCTATGGCTACTGGACTTTCTCCATTTAGGATGTAACATTCGGTAGCTGCACGATGCTTGTAATGTTCTCCCACAATTTTATTTTTACGGTTTAAACTGCTCTCATTTTGCTCACCGCTACTATGAAAATCACTTTTGTTTTCTTTTTCTCTTGCTACTAAATTGTTTCAGTTCACCATATTGTCTCTTACTTGTCCATAAATTTAGCAGCAATTTGAAAGATTGCACTATTTGAAAATATCTGAATCTATACTTAATTTTAATTCCCCGAAATATCTCGCCGATTTCTACGCATTCCTCGTCTCTGGGTGTCTAAGTATTTGGGGTGGATGCAGTATCTGAGGGCAATTGTGCAACTCCAAATTGATTTTGAGCAGATAAATGTGTATATCAAAATTGAGAAAATATATATATATAATTATGCTACGTTAGCACATATTTTGTTAACGAGTGCACTGGTAATTCGCATATTATTTTACTATCTTGATTTTGTCTTTAAATGACAATGGATTTGTCATTTAACAAAAACGTGATATGCAATCGCAGCAGTTTCACAGCAGTAAAATATACAAGTTGAGCAAGATAATAGTTGATTCTTAAAGTAACTTGGTGTTACAGTAAACATTTTTTTACCCAAAAATCAATTATTTACATCTTACAAGAAATGTACAAACTATGGCATACGGTTAGTTCCAATTTCGTGGAAGAAAAATATTCCATTTTCAAAGTATCTGTTGGGAATATATTAGGTATCCTAGATCCAATCTCATATTTGATGATTTGAATATATTTTTGTGAACGTTATTTGATATTAAATATATATATGGCATCTGATATTCTTTTATTATAGTTATTATTAATTGTTTAATTAACTTGATAAGGTCCTTGATTAAATTTTAAGACTTGTCATCGTGATGGAGATCATGATAATGAGAGTGAAGTTTCTTATAATTTAATCTAAATTTGCTCTTGATCATAGGATTATTAATTTAGACATTAGTAATCAGGTTAGATTAATATTTATGTGATCGTCTTTATGGGATAAAGATTAGTTTATCTCGTTAACTGATTTACATAGATAGATGATGCATATAGAGGTATGATCATTGGACCGATTCATTGCATAATTCCTAATGGTTAGAATTACCATAAACTGTCAGTAGGATATTCTCTTGAAGAATGTTATGTAAGAGTTTCCTTTGAACTGATATCGTCATAATAATTGACAAGCTATTTATTGTGCTTTGATACTAGACACCTTGGGCGATAGTTGAAAGGATATTGGGTACGATTAAATACTTATAGAATTAGTGATTGATCAAAATGGAATCTGTCAACTCTTGGTAATGAGTTTAAGCTCCATGTTGTCATAATTATAAACGACCAAATTAAGACCTTGGCCAGGCAAATTGAATGAAAGAAGAAAAGAGTTTCTTAGGTCATTCAATGGTCGATTATATTTGACATGCATACATAGTTAGTTGCCTATTAGGATTTGACAGTCGAACCATATCCTAGGGTGACTCAGAGCTATAAAGACAGAAGGAAATATTACTTTATTCTTTTATTGGTTCTTGAGAGTAAATTGTATACTTCATTCTATCCGGTCATTAAGGAGTGTTGCTAGACGCCACCCTTGATTAGTATATTATTGTGATCAATTTACTACCGGCTTAGTATTGAACCTATGGGGTCACACACTAACGAGTGTTCTGATCTTTACTAAAGAATTAATTACTTTATTATTTGATAATTAAATTAAAAAATTAAATTAGTCAAATAAATTTAGTTATTAGTCCAAATTAAATATTATTATATTCTGTGCTAGCACAGAGAATATAATTAATATTGTGAACAAATTGAAGTTTTCATTTGGAATAAAAAACTAAATTATATCTCTTGGTTGAAATATATATACATACATATATATATATATATATATTTAATATTCATAATTAATATATTTTTTATATAAGTATTGTATATAAAATATTAATTAATATTAAAGTCCAATTTGGAATTGGAAACCAACGGCAACGTGATAACCATTTTTGAAATGGTTTGTTGTTTTCCTATAGAAATATCAATAAGGACTTATTTGTTAAATCTAACTTAGAATTGGATTAACAGAAAAGTCCACAGTTGACGTGGGACTTTAACTCCATGTGGAAGTCACGGCAGACACAAACTCATTAAGAACAGGCTGTCATTTTTTTCTTAGAAAATTTCATAAAAGTTTAATTTTGGAATTAAACTTTTACCCTAAATAAAATCATCACCTCACTCAAATAGTAGGTGATGCTATATATAAAGTATGATGGAGAAAATTTGCATTATTAATTCTTAAGAAGAAAACTCACTTTGTAAAAATGAGAATACAACACAAAACCAAGAGAGAAAATACAATTACAAAAAAAAGTATTTCTTGTTCTTTTATCTTTGAGTTGAGATTTTTGAGAAAAATTTCAACACAATATTTCATTCAATTTGTTCACAGATTTCATCTATCAAAGAGTTGATAACAAGGATCGGTCTCGGTGTGGATACACATAGATTCTTCGCACTATCGGAGAATTTTTTAAACGAGACTCTCTTTACCAGGTACGTCTCAGATCCGATCTTTGACATGTAAATAAATTTTAAGCACGAAAAGATCTTCCTAGGATTGTTATTATCTTCCGCTGCGTGTTACGAACACCTATATACAATCCTTCAATGGTATCAGAGCCATAGTTTCTCGTGTCTAAAAGTTTATTTACAAAATATTATAAGATTATATTTGAAGAGTTCAAACCATAATACTTTTGTCATGAGCAATAGTCAAATTGTTTGAATACATATGGGTTGATATTATTTTATTGTGAATAAAATATGTATACATATAAGTTAAACTATTGAGATAGTTCATAACTTGAATTTGAAATTATGTATTAGATACGACTGTAATCTATAATAGGTTATTGGATTCTACTGTTATTTTATTTGTTATTAGTTCATGAGATGTTAATTAATAATAATATTCTAGCATGAATTATTTTTATATAATATATAAGATAAACATGTTAGAAGAATGTTAGATTTCGTTTTTATGACACGTGCTTGTTCATTCCATAATTTTGAATTATTTATTACATGTGATGTAAATTAATTTAGGACTAAGCATGTAGACAACTTGAACTAAATTCATGTACTATAAAATATTTGATCATCATGTTTTTAAAAGTTGTTTTAATAGCAATTCCTCAATTTGAGTTCTTAAATAATAAAATATAAGATATTTTATTGTAAAGCCATCCATCAAAATAAATAATTTTATTTATTTCTTGTTTATAAGAAGCGGCCTGACTACTAGGAGACTTATAGTTAGAGAATATGTTAAAATTATTTATTGCATTAGATGCATGGATTGAAAGAATTATTCAATTTTACACTAGACTCCTGGACTACCTGGGGAGTATAAAATTTAATAAGTTCTTTGCTATCATGATGGTTGAACTCAACTATGCCAATAGGATCAACCTGACTACCAGGGGACTATTTGACATAGAGTTATTTAAGGAAATTGCATGGAGATACAATTGGTAAGAGTACGTACCTTTAAAATATATGTGAGAAACGACTTGACTTCCAAGGGGCTCATACATAATTGTTGAAGGATTCCTTTACTCCACTAACAGAAATAAAGATTTCTTAAACTATAAATAGTTTAAAATAATTAGTGAAAATATCATTTAGATAAAAGTCCATGTCTTTATGATATGTGTAAATATGTTTTATATTATTGTCTTTTCTTTTCTAATTTTAGATTTCTCAATATGTCTATTATATCACTGCGTGGAATACTTGAGACCAACAAGTTGGTAGGACTAAACTTTAATGATTGGTACAAAAATTTGAGAATCGTTCTCATGCATGAAAAGCTTATTGATGTGATCGATAAACCTGCCAAGGAAGTCCCAGATGAGGATGATGATGCTACCAAGATTTATCAGAAATACTTGGAAGAATGTCTTACTACCAAATGCATCATTCTCGCTTCTATGAGTTTTGAACTACAGAGGAAACATCAGGATATGAATCCAACTGCAACCATTGAACATCTTAAGAAGATTTTTGGTACATAATGCAGGACAGCTAGTTACCAGCTATCTAAGGCTTTATTTGGATCCAAATTGACTGAAAACTCTCCAATTGGACCCTATGTCTGTAACATACCGCACCTTTTGAGAAATAATGAGCCTAGACCGAAAAAAAATCGAGGTCAAAAACCGAGGGCTCAATCGAGGTCAAAACCGAGGGCCAAATCGAAGTCAAAACCGAGGGTCCAAAACCGAGGGTGAGATCGAAGTCAAAACCGAGGGTGAAATCGAAGTCAAAATCGAGGGTCCTCTCGAAGCTGAAACCGAGGATCCTCTCGAGGTCTCAAATCGAGGGTCCAATCGAGGTCGATTCCGAGGTCTCAAACCGAGGACGAAATCGAGGTCGATTCCGAGACCTCAGACCGAGGATGGAATCGAGGTTGATTCCGAGGCCAATATCGAGGTCCAAATCGAGGCCAATATCGAGGTCCAAAATTGATGCCAAAACCGAGGCCAATACCAAGCCCAAAATCGAGGTCATTTTCAAGGTATTATCGACACCAACTTCAGACTTAGGGCAGAACCGAGACCCTGTAAGTTGATAACCTTTTAGTAAAGATTGGATAAGTACTAACCTTTATGGAATAAGTGTTTCACCTTTATCAAGTGGATGTAGTAATTTGCTGAGAGACTTCCTAAGTACCACGTGGCATGTGACAATGCTTTGCTCAAATTAAAGATTAGTGGAGTCTTGGTAAAGGACAAAATACTTTCAATATATATATATATCCATTACCTTGAGCTCTTCCACACTAAGAAAGAGACTTTTGCAATAGTTGATGATAGAGGCATTTTCGCCGACCTTAACCTCTACAAACAAAGTGTTTAAGACACTGTTGAAGACGATATTATTGGGGAAAGGAGGAAATCATTAGAGATACATATATTCACTCCAACAGTTATAGGGGAAGGAACTACATCTTGATCGTTCTCTGTTCCAGAGCACTGAAGGGCACGAAGCTTTCTTCTACATACAACTTCTCCATAATTTCATCCATTCAATTAAGGTAAGTTTGATTTTAAGACATGCAATTGTTGGGAACTCACGAAATGAGTTCAAGTCAAAGTAATTGTATAAATAGGTTATGGGCTCTTTTCTTATGGTATGGAAATTGGTGGTGGTGTGGAAGCTCGTGTAGAGGTTGATTATTGTTAAAAGGAGGTCGGGTGTCGAGTACACCAATGTATAAAGGCTCGGGAGCTTGCCGCTCTTTGATTGCTTGACGACAATATTGGTATAGCTGTAGTTTTAGTTGATGCTGTGGTTGTTGGCTGTTATAACTTATGGGAAATCATATAAATAGGGGAGGTGCTGTCCGTTTCATCGTAGACGGAGGAATCGTGAAATTTTCATAGATTGAGGTTGGCCAGTATATACAAGGTATGTGAGACTGTCCCTTTCCTTCTTTTGCACGACTCTGATTAAACATACGCATTGAACGAGCCCCAAAGATGCTCTACTCTTAGGGACTAGTAGTACTTATATTATTCCCCTCTAATGGGAGGATTGATGTTGATGTTATTTCTTTGACCTTACGTCACTTCAAAAGGTTCAGAATGTGATTCCAATAAGTCTAGCATGCAATATCTATTTTACCGCGCCGCGCTATAGTCGGCCGGGCAGGCACCTATTGTGCAACTATATATATGTATATGTTTTACTCTACTGAGTCGCGCTATAGTCAGCAGTTATTTTACTTCACCGCGCCGCGCTATAGTCTGCCGGGCAGGAACCTATTGTGCAACCACTGATCAGTTGGGTATTGATGTTACCGAGCCTTATGATGGCCGGGGTATGATATGATGATGATGAGGCCCAGAGAGGCGTATGTATATGATGATGATGGTTTTTAAAAGGATATATATACATGTATACACATCAGGCATTTCATGATTAGTCGCCCTTAGAGGCACTCAGATATTACAGTACGTATATTCTCATCGTCCTCAGAGGCACTCAGATGTTACAGGGTGTATATTCTCTGCCCCTATACACACTATTGTTACATTATGCTTTTCTATCTTACATATTCAGTACTTTATTCGTACTGACGTCTCTTTTGTGGATGTTGCATATCGTGCTGCAGGTCCTGATAGACAGGTAGACGAAGCTCCCCCATGATAGTAGGCAGCCAGTTCAGCAGTTGTTGGCGAGGTCCCTTCTCCGGACTTGCCGTGGTCTTGGTATGCATATTTTTGTTATAGGCATTATGGGTATGTGGGGCCTCTGTTCCGGCAATGTTTTGCAGCAC
>MCJB01047043.1:101428-121911 GCA_002018475.1 Nicotiana obtusifolia
TTTTTAAAAGGAAAATGAAAGAAGAGAAGCACGTCGCCATGTATTCAGTTGATTTAGTTAGTGGTCTCAATTCATTCGATTCGAGACCTTAATTGGTAACAAATTGGAAAAGGCAGGTGGAGTTGCAATCTGTTGATTAGTCATTTTTTATAAAATTTTAGGTAAACCGTAAACTTAACATCATCTTAAGCATATAAGAGAGAGGTATCAATATAGTTTATTCCAAACAGCAGAAGCAGAAATAATTTTGACTTTTCTTCTTATTAAAAATATTCTTAACAAAATATAGTATATACCAAAATAACTGTTAAACCTAATAATCAGGATCTTAATGTATAAATATTTCTTATTATTTTTAGGATAGCTTTCTAATATATAATGACTTTAGGGGTGAATACTTTTATATTTATTGAATGGTTTTTAATATATTTAACTTATATTAAAAGAATTAAGTACTTTTAAATTTCATTTTTATATTTTACTTAAATAAAATGAAAAGATTTAATTATTGCCTGTAATAACAAATTTTTAAGATTATTTATTTACTTATAATATTAACTATTAAGTAAATCCATTCATGTCCTTATTAGTAATTTGATACTTAAAAGTACTTTCTAAAAAGCTTGGCCAAACACAAATTATTGCTCAAAGTGCTTTTCAGAGTGATTAGCCAAACACAAACTGCTTCTCTCCAAACGTACTTTTTTCAAAAGCACTTTTGAAAAAAACACTTCTCAAAATAAATTGATTTCTCCAACTTGGCCAAACAGGCTATAAGTTAGTTGAGCATCCTTAATTTTTATGCTTTTTTTAAAACTATCTCAAAAAATATTGATAATATCTTTACAATAAAAGTTCAACTTTCAAATAATACACCACTCAGGGAAATTACCAGCTATGTCCATTTATAAGTAGCTTATTACAAAATTTGACCAATTCATTAAATATTAATAATATTAGCCAATTAGCTATTTGTAGCCAAAAAAAGGTTAAATTTTTGCTTTCTTTTGAGTAGGTATTACTAGAATAAATTGGGTACATCTTAAGAAATTCGGGTCTCAGTTTTGAGATGATTTGGCAGAGTTTTGAGGTGGTTTGAATTGAAAATTCGAAGTAGAAGATGAAACATGCAAAAAAATAATTTGTGTATTACATATGCATCATATTTGTATCAAATGTATATCACATGTATATCCGTGTATACCAGTGTGTGTGATACATGCGTGATACATATTTGATACATGTATCGCAGAAGAATTTTTTGAACTTGATTTTAACCATGAATTTTGATACCAAATCACCTCCAATCTTCCTCAAAATTTGTATATTGACTCATCTATATATTTTCAATGAATTTCAACCATACCCATTGAAAAATATCCTTTTTTGCTTAGATTTTTGAAATCTTATATATATATATATATATATATACTGTATTTTATCATGTTTGCTACCTCATCCATGAAATTTTCTTTCCGTCTTGCATCTAATGTTGTTGATCACGCTTAAAAATATGGAAGGAGATTTTTGCGTGTGATTCTTGGAACGAAAAAACCTTATTTATTTGATTTCTCAATTTTTATATGTGCTTGGCTAGTTTTGATAAGCCTGTGATTATGTAAAATTCTCAAAAAGTAACGCCAGTTATATTTTGGATTCTGCTAGACCCTAACGTCTACACTTGTTTTAAAGTATAGTTGATTGATTTATTTTATTGGTAAAATAAAAAAGGCAAAAAGAACAAATTATCAATTATGAAATTTCACTTTAACACGTGTAAAATGAATGACATGAAATTTTGACAACTTATTAATTTTATGCGGACCTATTTAGTGAAATACCAGATCTAGTTTAGACAAAATGAATAGATAATGCCATGTCATGCAGAACATGGACCAAAGGATACTGTTTGTCATTTTGCAGTAATTGAGTTCACCTCGATAAATTCCAGGTATCCTGCAGATTGATAACAAAGTAGTCCAAAAAAATTCTTCATTTGGTTGATCGAAGCTTACAGCTTCGCACCTGTAATAGCATTTGATAGATGAAACTTATATGTTTCTTAGTTTAGAAGTCTATCAAACGTAGCGAGCAATACCTTAAAAGCAGTTTCTCATAGTACAATCTGACGACACTTCCACATTGTATGATGTGGTTTTCAACCTCTAATTTGAGAATTAGTTCCTGCCCTACGCATGAAGATGGAACTAATTTTTTGTTTCAACTTACAGTTGATGACGAGTGAGGTTTGTTATAATGGTAAAAACACTTCCACTGCCAATCGATAGGTGTGGAAGATATTGCTTTGATACAACTCTGTTGCTTACACGAAGTTGTAGTCAAAAATCTAAGGGAAACCAGTCAAGAGGAAACTTGCAGCTTTCTATACTTCTGTTGTCCCTCACACCAGCATGGCTACAGGTACCTAATCAATATGTGAACCGTAGGGCTACTAAGTTCATCTCCAAAAAGTAAAGATGCGGTGAGCCCAACTGCATTTTTGGAAGTCAAAACTAGATGCTTCATCAAGAAGTTGAAATGCTTCTGATGGAAAATCCTCGAATAGCACCAGTATTAGCAGCTTGGAAGCCTGAATAGTAAAAGCACTCTGTAGTTGTTTTTGTGCTGCCCAATAGCTTACAACCTTTCTTTACCTTCTAACAAGGAGCTTTCTCAGTCGACAGTCATCTATATCTTGTGAACACTGTAACCGGCATCCTCCGATGTCAAGTTCTCCCTCCAGTTCTCAAATTCAGATTCACCAAATACTACTTGCTTGATACCAACGTAGCTGTTCAGAAGATATTACCGGGGTGAGTCCATGGCTGCAAACTGCTAGTAACATGCGGAACACAAACGGCAAGAATACAACAAAAACATTCTGCCTGAAAAGTACAACTTAGAAAGCCTATTTAATAGTGATGCTTTGCGACTAACACATTTAGTTGAGATGAAAAAGAAGGTGACGTTTGCCAATAATGGTCTGCAGAGGCTAGGATTTAGGTTCCAGGCATACTCATCTTGATCAAAAAAAAATGTTTGCATGTTGGGAGAAAGAGAAACCAAATTGAGAGTCTACTTCAGAATGAAGAAGGAACTGAAGCTTACTCGGAGCTTATCTGTGTCAAAGCATTAATCAGTACATCCAACAGTAAATGCTCACTTGTCCCAATGTCCACCCTATCATAAAAAAAAGTCAATTTGTAAGCAATAAGCACCATTTCATATCTAAGGATAACTAATTCAACAAAATAACCTTTACCATATGCGAGCCAAGTTATCTTGAATCTCAAGATCCCCAATGTTATAGAACGTAGTAGGATTTACATTTGCCCCCTGAACAGCATCATAACTTGGCCTTTTGTCCAAAGGAGATTGTGATAACTGCCATGAAGAAACGTAGTTGGTTGAGCCTAAAATATAAGACACCTCTGACCCTGTGAAAGGCTATTGTTTGAGCTTCATCAAGTAAACATATTACTACCATTTTAGATTGATAGATTATTTCTTTTCGTTTCCAACCTCTAAAACAAGCACATTAAAAGTACATAATTTGTGGAACTTACTTGCATATTCAGCGAATTGCATCCACCAAGACGTCCAACAATGTGCCACGAACGAATTGTCTGCAACAAAGTTATGAAAACTAAGTCGATAAAATACATAAGCAAATGTATCAAGAATCATGAAGCATAAATTACTTACATCACAAATCAAGGGGATATCCTTCTCCAACAGGGCATTGTAGAACTCAAACCATATGTAGGAGTTTGTAAAATCAAATCTGAATCAGAAGTAAGCAAAATTTGTTATGAAATATTCACTCCTGAAAAGATCTGCCAGCAAATCTCAGATCTCGCAAGGCACTCTTTTAATGGCATGCAGAATATTTGTCAGATAATTATCCTTCAGTCAGGATTGTCGGAAAATGTCACTGTAATGAGATACAACCAAAGGACTAGAATTGTACTACTACGCTAAAACTAACACTTTCGTTCAATTGCTGACATAAAGGTGCTTCACAGAAAGGTGGAATCCAGAAGAAGAAGTTGTGCTCGTTGCGGGGTAAGTCATCACCAGGCATATTCGCCCAAAAACAGAGAAAGCATCGAGCATTTTCAGTCAAGAAAAGGTTCAATCCCCTATCCTTCTAAATATAATCAAGCATACAAGTCAAAAGGGAAAGGAGTTGAATAAAAAGAAAAGATGACTTTTGATTTCTCGCAAACAGGCACTTCTTTTATCCTTCCTAACAAAACTTTTAACATTAGGCATTTCAGGACTATATTAGCAACGGGGTGTTCTAGTCTATAGCCATCTATTGTTGAACTAGAAATCCTCCTCTGACAATTTAATTGGAATGGAACTGACAGCAGTTCTAAAGAAAGTCACGCACATCGAGTGAAGGACTGGACTAATATCAAATTTACAGAATTACTCGATACCTGTGTTGGTGAGAGTTACCCCCTGGAATTAGTCGAGGTGCGCACAAGTTGGCCCCAACACCGCGGTTATAAAGAAAAAGTATTATACAAAAGGCAAAGATGAATATAATTTTGGTACTTTCTTATTATTTGGATTATTTCTTGTTATGTTACACTGTGACCTATAAAATGATCAAATATGTCCTTTGCAGACATTAATGTGTTCTGACAATATATATAGATTATGAAACTATTCAAGATATGTCTTCAGATAACAATTACAACCCGTTTTTGCTCAACGGATACAAAACACGCATGCTTTAGCACCTGGTGCAACAAGCAGAATACCACTTGTAAATAATCCAAGAAACATGACAGATATGATAACTACTAAAGGTAGTAAGAACAACAACAACTAATTCATCAGCTAATTCCCAAAAAGTTGAAAACTAAGATTATAAATTAGTATCGGTTGTTTCATTTATGTTTAATTTTTATTCAGTGTGAACCCGCTCATGCCCAATCCTGATGAGCGGGTCCATGCTAGACTAGATGCATCAGCATACGTGTTTCACCAAGTTAAGGTTAGTAGATAAAATAAAACCCCAGTCAATGGAATTAAAAAGCAATTGTATGAAGAACAAGGAGATCTCACGGATTTGTTCAGCTTTAGAGTGGAACTCAGTGAGAAAGGTAACATTGCAAATTCTATCAGACATACCAAAAGGATGCAATTAATGATTGTTAGATTCATCAAGTAATATGTTTTCTCAACATGGTTAGTCTACTCTAGTGCATGAGTCTAAACTTACTTGTTGAATGTCACATTCATGGGTGTTGCTGAACCTGTCTTCGTATGTACTATTTTATTCCTTTTCTTTCTCAATCTCTCCTCCATCTGATAACAAAGTAAATACAGTTAATTAGCAAAAACATTAAATTAGAAGTAGACAGAGTAAACTACGAGCAACTAGACAAGTAGACATTTGTTTCACTTCACTGATGTCCAATCTACCTCTGACACAGATGTTCAAACCAACAAATAATTTCAATTCTTACTCATACCCAATTGAAAAAAGCCACAAACATGAAATACAGAAGGCAAGTGTAAGAAAAACCATAACCTGCATAACTATATCAAAATAATTAAATTAGTTTGCACTTCCTTTCAAGAGAAATTAACTAATTGAATACAAAATTATTAGGAAGAAACAATCAGGCAATCTTTTTTATTTTTTATGATGATAGTGTTCGGTCCAACTTGCGCGCATCTCACTATTTTACTGGTACCTGCTACCTCCCACCAGCACAGATACCAGATAACTCTGCCCCACAAGGGCAGATGGTAAGAAATCACCTAGTGCTTTATTATCTCCGCTGAGATTCAATGGATTTGAACCTGAAACCTTATGATCGGCAATAATTAAGATGATTTGTACCAAAGACAAAGGAAACAAAAACAAATAACCAAAAACTAATTCACAAAGCATATGAGCCAGCAAAAAAACTGACCCTTGACTGAGCTTTATCCGGATCATCAAGACAGCTGCCAAGAATCTCAGCAAGCTCAGGATCTTTGTCATAATTCTTCTCATCTTCTCTACCTCTAAACCCTCTACTAGGAGAAAAGCCCTCCGCCTCCGCCTCCGCCTCCTCCATTTCCACATCAATATAATCGCCATCATAGTTGTTTTCTTCATATGTGGTCAGCAAAGTTTTTTCCCTTTGGCAGTTCGTTAGCGTCCTCATACATGAGCTTTGCTTGGGATGAAAACTTAGAAATGAGTGGCAGTGACTAAATTGGGGTGAAAAAACTCTGCTATGTGAAGTCCGAGGTAGTTGGAAAAAATATGCACTGTGCTGCAACATAAACATCTACAAACAGAATTTTGATTATAAACAGCTAAAAACAACAAGTAAGAACATATTAACTTATGAATGTATATAAACAACAAATAAGAACACATATTAACTAAAATTAGTTATTACCACTATAAATCATCGCAAAAAGGATAAGGGTTTTGGCCTACCTAGTAATATACAGGAAGTAAATTAGGTACGGAGAGAAAAAGCAGAAACATACACTTTAATGCCGTAAGGGAAAAAGAAGCTGAAGAGCTCGCTGCAGAAAGAGATAGAAGGGGCAAACTAGCGGAGAGGTTGAACTTGTTTTTCGTCCGGCTAGTAGAAGGTAATTGGGCTTGGGCCAAGTTCCTTCTGATCAAGTGGTCCAAAATATTCTTGGGCTTTTAGTATATAAAGAAAAAATTATATATGTATATATATAATATGTATATTATACATTAATATATAAAAATTATACATTTATCAAATATTATTTGGGGGCGGCTATATTATATTAAAATCACAAATTTATTTCTTTCTAAAATATTTCATACCAAAATACTTGTATTTATAATTCTATAAAGGATAATCTAAGGGATAAAATCAAACATTAATGTCAAAAGTATACTCTAAGGGGTCGTTTAGTTTGAAGACAAGTTATGCTGGGATTAGTTATACTTGGATTAATTATGTTGGGATTAGTTATTCTAATATTATTTCTTATTGACTGTTTGGTATGTTGTATTAATCTTAGGATTGTCAATTTTACTGTTTTATTCATTATTCCATCCTCTAGCAAATATAAGTTATCTCGATACTGCTTTTAATCATGGGATAACATATTGCAGGATTAGTAACCAAACAAGGGATAAAGCGGTACTAATTTTTTATCCCATAATTATTTTTGCGTATCCATCATACCAAACAACCCCTAATTGTGTGTCATACTTATAAGCTCAATTTACAAATTAAATTTAACACACTAACAATTCAATTAACTCTAATGAACAAACATTGCAACAGATATGATAAATCTTTTTCAATCATTTTTGTTAGTCCATCTTTGCTTTTGATTTCTATATTACTCTTTAACTTGGTTATCAAATCCCGCTAGATCAATGATGTGTGATGACCTAATTTCAAGGAACAACAGCTCTATTCAAGTTTTGCTAGCATTGGACATTCAGACTAGTGGCTCCAAGTGGACAACTTGGCGTGAAAATAATACATAGGATGAAGTTACTCAAAGTCTCAAATCATCAAATGAAACGCTGAAATTTAAAACGACCGGTCAATTCGTTATAAAATATCAAATTTTTGACTCAATACTCAAACAAATGACCTCTATAGATCGGAAACCTCATTGTCGACAAACTCCAATAATGAGTTGGATGAATGAAGATCTTTGGATGGTGATCGTTTCAAAGTGGTCGATAGAAATAGAGATGGAGGGTGCCGACTTAGTTTCCGTGACGTTTTAACAATGGTTAGGGGAATTTATGAAAGAAAGAAAATGGCTGCACATGGTGAAAAATAGTATTTCTTAATTGAGGAGATTGGTGAAGCTTGTGGTAATTTTTGGAGATGGAAAATAACTTCTTGGTGTTCGTATAAATCTAGCTAATAAAAATGGAAAAAATTGTGTTTATGATTTATGGCTGAGTGGTGGTAGATTTATGGTGGCTACTATCACAATTATTTTTTAAAAGAATAGTATCACCCAAAATCTTGAAGTCACACCGACTTATTATTCTTCCATTTGACATTCGTTACACAGTATGTATATTATACAAATTTAAAAAGACATCTTATTTTGAAAACTTAACTTGAAAACATTCGTAAGAGTCTTGAATTTAACCATAATATGAAATGTCAAAACGTAAGTTTTCATGATTGACAAAATTCATAATCTCCCTGTCTACGAAGCGTCTAATCAAAAAATAGAGAAGGAATGCAACATACAAGAGAACTCTCGAATATTCTTCATAAAAAATAAATAAAAAGAATTTACTATGAAAAAAGTATGTGTGCCTCCACTAAAAGCTAGTATAGAGCTCACCAAAAATTTGGAAGGAGCAAGGAAAATCCTAGCCTGCTATTTGATTGTCTGCAAAATTTACGCATACATTAACATATGCCAATATAGATTCCAAGAAAATAAAACGTGAGTAACGACTTCCTCGTCACCCGGTGAGTATCATTGATTCCCTCATTAAAGATGGAATGAGACTTGATAAAAATTTGAATGCATAAGACTTAAGGAATATAAGGATAAGTGTAAGGCATATAACTTTCCAAAATTCATGTCTGGATAAATAGTTACTAGGATAAATTATACATATCTATTCATAAGATGTTGCTATAAATATAGATTGCCTTTAAATGAAGTTACCGATGGGCACTATATCAATCCTAATTGTTTACCCTTAAATCCGGATAACAATTGAATTTGTTCGTAGTGCTAAGAATCCGTGAATCACTTTGATACAATGCAAAATATAATGTAAAATGATTAAAAGATAATAGGTAAAGTAAATAACCAAACCACGGAGATTGGATAGCTGGCGATGAAATACAAGAAATAGACAAAACTTGATGAATAGTGTTAATAGCGATGAATAGTAATAATTATAGTATTTTCTCTCAGAATGTGTTGTGTTTTACAGAGGAGATCGAATGCCCTTTTTATAGGTAGCTAAAAGAGACCTAAGCATGGTAAAAGTCTAATTACAGAGTAAATCCCTTTAATTACGGGATAAAATATCCTAAAATGGTGCCTCAACGTCTATAACGGTTGAGATATTTACTCCTGGCGAGATATCAGAATCCATGAAATATTCGGTTGAAATTAACCTTCCGCTACGAGATGTGCTATCGGTCAATACCGGTCGGCCCGTCTCGGCTGCTCCAAATATGTGCTCGACTTGCTGACCTCGGGTCGAGATAACCCGGTCTCGTATCGTATTCGGGCTCGACCCTTCTCGATCATTCGATCGCACTTGACCCAATACAGATAGTCCCCTCGTTTATTGGAGAGTAAAGACAAAAAACGATATGAACCGTCTTTCTTCAAATACTTTGATTAAGTAGTCGACATATCCTTTAAACATGCCACGCAGTCAAAGCCACCAAACCGTTTAACCCTAAAAGGACCTTTTGCGTGACGGTAGTGCTGTGACGCACATGATCATTGACACGAGACATCATTATCTGTCTCGTCTGCAGAGCCCTGTGCATTTACTGCGTGCATTTAATGTTTGTATACCTCGTGTTCTGAACCGCTGCCTTTTGAGAAAGTATAAATACTTCTTTCCCTCTTTGCGTTTTACTGCTTTACTTTCACGCTGATTACCCAATTACTTCCTTAAGCTTTTTTCACCAGAGAAAGAAAACTTTTAGTTTTCTTCACCAGAAAATCCCTCTTCACCTTTGTTTCTTGCTTCCGTTACTTCAATGGCCAAAACTTCAAAATCAGTCCCCCCAAAAAAACTTCATCTGCCCAGTCTGTTGAAGAGGTTGAACCCTCCCGTACTGAGGAACCCTCTATGGAGCCTCCATTGAAGGCTTTCATACCAGTGGGATGCTTCATAGGCTCCGACTTCAAGGTCGAGAAGCCTTCTCCGGTGCGTGGCCGAGGCGAACCGGTTTCTGAATACGTCAGTTCGATCACCCAAAAACATCTTGAAAGGGTGAAGGCTGAGTGTCATTGGGCTGACAAGGAGGTAATAATCCCTTCTCAGGACGAAGCCATTACCACATATGTGGAGGGATACCTTAATGTATATACTTATCCGTTCACACTAGGACCTATAGACCCTCTAATCATCGAGTTTTGTAGGAGATACGAGGTCACTCTAGGTCAAGTCCACCCTTCTGTGTGGCGTATAGTTTACCTTTTCCGTTTTTTCGTAGATAAGGTCGAGGGGGGGGGCATCCTTTTACCCTCGACCATTTGCTTTGATTATACAGTCCCCGGATGTTCCGAGGAGGGCTGATTAAACTAGCTCGCCGGGCCAGCAAGGCTCCGTTCTCGAGCATTGACGAAGATAGGGATCGGGGATGGATGAGTCGATATGTTCGAATTAAAACTTCCGACCTGATCCCTGCCGATAGTATGCCGTTCCCCGAGAAGTGGAACATGAAACGTAAGTGCTTCTCTATTTATCCTTTTTCTATACTGTCTTTGAATGCATAACCGATGTGTTATGATGTGCAGCCGTTTCCCAGGCACCGGCCGCCATCGAGGACTTGATGGAGTGGGTCAGGAAAGTCGTGGCCCAGAGGTCCTATTCCGAGCGGGCCTGGAGAGAGATATCAAAAGTCCTTTGGGAGGCCAAGAACCATGGTGAGCTTCATCAAAATCTATATCTTCTAAAAACGATTAACACTAACACTTAACCCTTTGAAAACTTATTTTGCAGGTCTCTCGAAGGATGCCGAGCTGAGGTCGGCAATTACCGGTGGGGCAGTTCAACGTCCTCCTCCCATATCGGAGAAAGAGGGGGGAAGAAAAAGGAAAAGGGCTCCCGACCAAGCTGAGCCCGAAAAGAAGAAGGGCAGGAGGAAAATGATAGCTCGTAAAGTCACAGTCACTGATCCTGCCCTCACACTAAGTGATGACTCCGAGGGGGAAAAGAACCCCGAAGTTGCACATGACAAACCCCCTCGGGAAGCCCCTGAGCAGAGCGTAGAGGAAACCGGTGCCTCCCAAGGAGAGACTATTGAAACGGGAGCGAGGACCGGGGACCGAGCCAATATGCAGGCGACTGCACAAAGAACCTCGGACATCCCCGAGATGGCGCATTCACCCTCCTTCTCTAAGACAACTCTGAAAGATGCCCAAGATGCTAGAATACACACGCCGAGCAAGGTGCCGGTCACAGCAGGAGTCTTCGAGGAATTTTTCGATGGGGTGCCTTCGGCTGATACTTTTGGCCTCGAAGTCCCCAGAAGGAGTCCCCCAGCAGAGACAAGTAGAGTATCGGCTGGTATCAAATTAGTGGACAAGTTCCCCGCACCGAGCTCAAACCCTGAACGGAGGAGGGTGATAACTTTTACTGTCCCTGAAGACGCCCGAGCACTGAGCCCATCGGTAGGCATAGCAAGCTATCTCCACAGCTTGGTGACTAAGGAAGACCGGGCTTCAATGAATGCTGTGGATTGGGCTTGCCTATTCAATGAAGCTCAACAAGCATCGAACAGGGTATGGTTTCTTATTTGTTTTTTACCATGCTTAGTGTTTTGACTTCGAGCCTGTACTGACAGTTTCTCATTTGCATTTCCCCCAGTCTTCGGTGCTGTATCATGAAATGTTCCTTCGAATCAAAGAAGGAGTAGAACTGGAAAGGGATCGACGTCGGCGGCTTGAAAATCAGTTGTCAAGTCTCCGGGCCGATCTGAACTCCGTAAGGAAAGAGCATGCCTCTTCCGTTGATCGAATGGGGCAAATGGATCATAGGTTGGATCATCTCGGGTTCGAGCTGAGCGAGGCAAAGGCTGAAGCGAGCGGTTGGAGAACCAAGGTTGAGCTTCTAGCTGCAGAGAAAATGGCTCACCAAGAACAGGCCTTGGCAGTGCAAGAAAGAATCGAAGCCCTGCTTAAGGACAACGAATTCCAACGGCTCCAAGTCGAGTCACTCAACCTTGACCGGGCGGCTCTAACCAATCGACTTCAGGAAGCACAAACGGAGAATGCTGCTACCAAGGCCAAAGCTGACGACTTGATAGCTCAGTATAAAGCTGACGTCGAGGTAGCTCACGAGCAATCGAAGGCGCTGATCGAGTATACTCAATCCCAAGCTCGCCTTTCTGTTCTCGAGGAGCTCCAGGCCCGCGGCCTTGATTTGTCTTCCGACGTGGCAGAGGCATCGAAGGTCGAAGATGAAATGAGAAGAAAGACCTTTCCTGAGGAGTACGAGGACGGCTCGGATTGATGTAGTGCTAATATTTTGTAGCCTGAATCATGTAAAGATCCCACTTTGGACAAAGACATTTTCTAATATATTTCGAGTTTAATCCTTGATTTTCATGCATTGAAATATCCTGCCTTAGCTAGGATTATAAATTGCGACCGACTAATTACTAGTTAGCCCGGCCTTCACCTCGAAGTAAGTTTCGAGCACATAATAACCAGTTTGGCCTTAGCCTTGTTCAAAGCGATAACTAGTTTGGCCTTAGCCTTGTCCAGAACGATTTAAACGAGCTCTTATGTGCTCTGCTTTCAACCATTAAGCTTATAGGGATCGGGATCATGCCTTAGCAAAAATTAGACCCTTACCAAATAGGTTCGATCTCAACTTGTTTCGAAGTCTTGTTCTTTCAAGCTTCGATCAGATATGAGTTTTCAATTTGATTCAGCCTTGGCCGTAGATCGGGATTGCCAAGATCGGTCTTAATTCCCTTTGCGCTTTATTAGCTTTAATAAGGCCTTAGCCCGATTTGCCGGTTTCGGAGTTTGCCTGGTTAGGTCTTATCCCCCTTCCCCCCCGGTCTCGAAGTGCGTCTTTCACTGATATCAATTACTGATAATGCGAAGATAATTAAATAAAAAGCCCTTAGGCTTGAGAACACAATGTAGGAATCAAATGACTTTGTTAATATTCATGTACTCGTACATCTTCATTTGTCAGAGGGAAACAAGATTGATCTACCCGGGTACGGCTCTTTTGACTGTTTGACCCTTACATGAAATCCTAACAATCTTAGTTTAGCCCCCTCGAAATCAAAGCAATTAGCCCTTGGGCTTATGAACTCGTGAATTCCAGTAAATGGTTAATCTATGTTAGCACGACATATGGTTGCCTCATTAAAAACCTTGCCGTAAAACCCAATTTGGGAAAAAACCGGTCGAATGGAAAAAGAGTGCAACGCGTGCTTTCAGTCCTTGTACTTGCTTGATATCGATCTGCCCTGTCCTACTACTTGCTTGATATCGATCTGCCCTGCATACGTTAGTACCAATAAAATAAAAAATAAAAAGAAAGTAAAAAGGTGAAGTCGATTACCTTAGCAGTAGTATCTTTTCAAGTGGCTCACATTCCAGTTATTTGGCAACGGCTTACCATCCGAAGTTCCGAGCTTGTATGAGCCCTTCCCGGTGACCTTCAGTATAGTATAGGGACCTTCCCAGTTCGGTCCCGATTTCCCTTCGTTAAGGTCTTGAGTATTAAGCGTGATTCTTCTGAGTACCAAGTCCCCTGCATTGAAGTATCGAAGTCGAGCTCTTCGATTATAATACCTCTCGATTCTCTGTTTCTGAGCTGCCATTCGGACCAAAGCGGCTTCTCTTCTTTCATCTAAGAGCTCCAGGATAATATTCATAGCCTCTTTGTTGGACCCTTCGGTTGTATGCTGAAATCTGATGCTTGGTTCGCCTACCTCGACCGGTATCAATGCTTCGGTGCCGTACACTAAAGAAAATGGAGTGGCTCCGGTACTGGTCTTTTCAGTGGTTCGATACGCCCATAGGACTTCGGGTAACATTTCCCTCCATCTTCCTTTAGCGTCAACTAACCTTTTCTTCAGGTTTTGAATTATAGTTTTGTTGGTCGATTCTGCTTGACCGTTGCCGCTGGGGTGGTACGGAGTTGACAATATCCTTTTGATTTTGTTGTCCTCGAAGAATTTGGTCACTTTACTGCCGATGAAATGCTTTCCATTATCGCATACGATCTCAGAAGGCATCCTGAACCGGCAGATGATGTGGTCCCATATGAAGTCGATCACCTCTTTTTCTCTGACCTTCTCGTAAGCCTGTGCTTCCACCCACTTAGAAAAATAGTCAGTCATAAAAAGGATAAACTGAGCTTTACCTGGGGCTCGAGGGAGTGGACCTACTATATCCATTCCCCACTTCATAAATGGCCATGGCGATATAACCGATGCAGTGTTTCAGCAGGTTGGTGGATGATCGATGCGTGTCTTTGACACCTGTCGCATTTGCGTACAAATTCCTTTGCGTCCTTCTCCATGTCGATCTAGTAATAGCCAGCTCGGATGGCCTTCCGAACTAACGAATCGGAGCCTGAATGATTGCCACAAGCTCCTTCGTGTATCTCTTTCAAAATATACTCGGTATCCCCGGGGCCGAGACATATAGCTAGGGGTCCTCCGAAGGTTCTTCTGTAAAGAGCTCCGTTATCGGCTAAACAAAATCGGGCCGCCTTTGCACGCAATGCTCTCGACTCTTTGGGGTCAGGTGGCAGCTTACCTGAGCTTAGATATTCTATGTATTTGTTTCTCCAGTCCCAAGTCAGACTTCTCGAGTTGACCTTGGCATGACCTTCTTCCACCACCGATCTCAGCAACTGCACGACCTTTTCGGAGTCGATTTCTTCATCATCGACCGATGAGCCTAGATTAGCGAGGGCGTCGGCCTCGCTGTTCTGTTCCCGAGGTATGTGCTGCAGGGTCCATTCCTTGAACTTATGTAAAGTGACCCGCAGTTTATCCACATATCTTTGCATGCGTCCCTCTCTGACTTCGAATGTCCTATTCACTTGGTTGACTACAAGGAGAGAATCACACTTAGCCTTGATTATTTTTGCCCCAAGATTCTTGGCCAATTCTAGACCTGCAATCATAGCCTCATATTCGGCTTCATTGTTAGTCAGTTTTCTAGTTTTGATGGACTGTCTAATCGTGTTTCCGGTCGGAGGCTTGAGTACGATGCCTAACCCCGACCCTTTCGAATTTGAGGCTCCGTCTGTGAACAGAGTCCACACTCCTGAAGGAGTCCCCGATTTAGTCATGAGTTCCTTCTCGACTTGGGGAATGAGCGACGGCGTGAAGTCGGCGATAAAATCGGCCAGTACTTGAGATTTTATCGAGGTTCGAGGTCGATATTGGATATCGTACTCGCTGATCTCGATAGCCCACTTAGCCAGTCGACCTGATAATTCGGGCTTATGCATGACATTTCTAAGTGGGTAGGTTGTCACCACGCATATTGGGTGACTTTGGAAGTATGGTTTCAATTTCCTAGAGGCACTCAATAAGGCGTGTGCTAATTTTTCTAAGTGCGGGTACCTGGTTTCGGCTTCTCCTAACGTCCTACTAACATAATAAATGGGAAATTGTGTACCTTGTTCTTCTCGAACCAGAACTCCGCTTACCGCTATCTCCGACACGGCGAGGTAAAGATACAATAGCTCGCCCGTCTTTGGCGTATGTAATAGGGGCGGGCTTGAAAGGTACCTTTTCAGTTCCTCTAAGGCATGCTGGCACTCCGGTCCCCATGAGAAGTCGTTCTTCTTTTTTAACAAATTGAAGAACTGGTGGCTTCTATCTGACGATCTAGATATGAAGTGCCCTAATGCTGCAATTCGGCCTGTCAGTTTTTGAACGGCCTTAACGCTGTCGACGACTTTGATATCTTCGATAGCCTTAATTTTGTTCGGGTTGATCTCTATTCCTCTGTTCGATACCATGAACCCGAGAAATTTCCCGGAGCCTACCCCGAACGCGCATTTTTTCGGGTTCAGCTTCATGTTGTACTTTTTCAAAATGTCGAACGTTTCCTGCAAATGACTAAGATGGTCCTCTGCTCACAGGGACTTGACCAACATGTTATCAATATAAACTTCCATGGTTTTACCTAGTTGGTTTTCGAACATTTTATTTACCAGACGCTGATATGTAGCTCCCGCATTCTTAAGCCCGAATGGCATCACATTATAGCAGTAAGTGCCATATTTAGTGATGAAGGATGTTTTCTCTTGATCATCCTTATCCATTTGTATCTGATTATATCCAGAATAGGCGTCAAGAAAACTAAGAGTCTCGTGGCCAGCAGTGGCATCGATCATTCGATCGATGTTGGGCAAGGGGAAAGAATCTTTGGGGCATGCTTTATTTAGATCCTTATAGTCTATACACATCCTAAGTTTATTCCCCTTTTTCGGTACTACAACTACGTTAGCTAACCATTCGGGGTACTTTACCTCCCGAATGGACCCTATATTCAAGAGTTTTGTTACCTCATCCTGGATGAAGGCCTGCTTGACTTCGGACTGAGGTCACCTTTTTTGTTTGACCGACCAAAATTTTGGATCGACACTCAGCTTGTGCGTCGCAATCTCCGGTGGTATGCCTGTCATGTCTAAATGGGACCAGGCAAAAGAATTTTCATTAGCTGAAAGAAAAGAAAGTAATCTGTTCCTGAGCTCGGAATTTAAACCCGAGCCCAGGTATACCTTCCGATCGGGCGCGTCATGGCGGATCGATATCTGCTCCAGCTCCTCGATTGTTGACTTGGTTGCGTCGGTCTCATCCGGGACGACAAAAGATCGGGGTATCCCGAAGCTGTCTTCATCAAACTGATCCTGCTCACCTTCATCAGAAGGCGGCTTTTGTGATTGCTATTTGGCCTTCTGTTGGAGAATGGTGGACTTTGGCGCCGCTTCTTCCACTGCGAACATTTCCCTTGCTGCATGTTGCTCTCCGTAAACGGTGATGACCCCTTCGGCTGATGGGAATTTTAACATCTGATGCAAGGTCGATGGTACGGCCTTAATATCGTGTATCCAGGGTCTTCCGAGCAGGGCGTTGTACCTCATATCGCCCTCGATCACACAGAATTTCGTTGCCCTGGTAGTTCCAGCGACGTTTACCATCAGAGTTATTTCTCCTTTGGTTGTCTCCGATGCCATGTTAAAACCGTTGAGCACCCGGACCTCGGAAATGATCTGACTTATTAGTCCCAGCTATTCAACGACCCAAGACCGGATTATGTTGGCTGAACTCCCGGGGTCAATAAGTACGCGCTTCACTCGAGTGTCATATACCATCATCGATATTACCAGTGCATCGTTGTGAGGTTTTGTAAGGCCCTCGATATCTTTGTCGCTGAAATATAGAGTCCCTTCCGTTGCATAGTCCCGAGTTCGTTTTTCTCGGGTAATGGATATTTTGGTACGCTTCAGCACCGGTACCTGAGGCGCATCTGTTCCTCCAATTATCATATTGATTGTATGTTTTGGCTCTCTTTGATCTGCCGGCCTGTCCCTATTTTCATAGTGATTCTTTGCTCGGTCGCTCAGAAATTCTCGAAGATGCCCGTTCTCGAGCAACCGGGCTACCTCTTCTCTCAACTGTCGGCAATCTTCCGTTCTATGCCCGTGAGTGCCGTGATATTTGCATACAAGGTTGGGGTCCCTCTTGGCGGGGTCTGTTTGTAATGGTCTTGGCCATCTGGTTCCTTGATGCGACCAATTGCTGAAACAAGGGTTGCTGAGTCGACATTAAAATTATATTCAGACAACCGGGGTGCCTCTTGGCTATCGCTGGTTTTCTCGAAGTTTCCTTTTGGCAACGGCCTCCTGTTCCTTTGATTGGTGTCGTATCTATGTTCCTGTCTCGGGGTATTATGTCCCCTCGATGCAATCCTTCGATCCTCTGGATACGACCGATGCCTGTCTCGGTTCGTCCTTGGCTCTCGAAAGTTATCCCTTCGAGGTCGATCAAAAGTTTTAACCGTAAAAGTAGAGCCCGATGCAACCCCGACTTGGTCATCCTCGATTCTAATCTTCGACTGATATCGGTTGTGGATGTCTGCCCAGGTGATGGCCGGGTATTCAATCAAACTCTGTTTGAGTTGCCTAGATGCCGCAGAACTGCCGGTATTAAGCCCTTGGGTGAAAGCTTGCACGGCCCAGTTGTCTGTAACCGGTGGCAGGTCCATCTGCTCCATTTGGAATNGTTTGACCGGCCGGAATTTTGGATTGACAATTAGCTTGTGCGTCGCAATCTCCGGTGGTATGCCTGTCATGTCTAAATGGGACCAGGCAAAAGAATTTTCATTAGCTGAAAGAAAAGAAAGTAATCTGTTCCTGAGCTCGGAATTTAAACCCGAGCCCAGGTATACCTTCCGATCGGGCGCGTCATGTCGGATCGAGATCTGCTCCAGCT
Organism: Nicotiana obtusifolia; assembly: GCA_002018475.1. NCBI lineage: Eukaryota > Viridiplantae > Streptophyta > Magnoliopsida > Solanales > Solanaceae > Nicotiana > Nicotiana obtusifolia. The sequence goes on from MCJB01047043.1 coordinate 119,605, forward strand.
CCTCGATTGTTGACTTGGTTGCGTCGGTCTCATCCGGGACGACAAAAGATAGGGGTATCCCGAAGCTGTCTTCATCAATCTGATCCTGCTCACCTTCATCGTCGCTTCTTCCACTGCGAACATTTCCCTTGCTGCATGTTGCTCTCCGTAAACGGTGATGACCCCTTCGGCTGATGGAAATTTTAACATCTGATGCAAGGTCGATGGTACGGCCTTAATATCGTGTATCCAGGGTCTTCCGAGCAGGGCGTTGTACCTCATATCGCCCTCGATCACACAGAATTTCGTTGCCCTGGTAGTTCCAGCGACGTTTACCATCAGAGTTATTTCTCCTTTGGTTGTCTCCGATGCCATGTTAAAACCGTTGAGCACCCGGACCTCGAAAATGATCTGACTTGTTAGTCCCAGCTGTTCAACGACCCAAGACCGGACTATGTTGGCTGAACTCCCGGGGTCAATAAGTACGCGCTTCACTCGAGTGTCGTATACCATCATCGATATTATCAGTGCGTCGTTGTGAGGCTGTGTGAGGCCCTCGATATCTTTGTCTCTGAAATATAGAGTCCCTTCCATTGCATAGTCCCGAGTTCGTTTTTCTCGGGTAATGGATATTTTGGTACGATTCAGTACCGGTACCTGAGGCGCATCTGTTCCTCCAATTATCATGTTGATTGTATGTTTTGGCTCTCTTTGATCTGCCGGCTTGTCCCTATTTTCATAGTGATTCTTTGCTCAGTCGCTTAGAAATTCCCGAAGACGCCCGTTCTCGAGCAACCGGGCTACCTCTTCTCTCAACTGTCGGCAATCTTCCGTTCTATGCCCGTGAGTGCCGTGATATTTGCATACAAGGTTAGGATCCCTCTTGGCGGGGTCTGTTTGTAATGGTCTTGGCCATCTGCTGTCCTTGATGCGACCAATTGCTGAAATGAGGGTTGCTGAGTCGACATTAAAATTATATTCAGACAACCGGGGTGCCTCTTGGCGATTGCTGGTTTTCTCGAAGTTGCCTTTTGGCAACGGCCTCCTGTTCCTTTGATTGGTGTCGTACCTGTGTTCCTGTCTCGGGGTATTATGTCCCCTCGATGCAATCCTTCGATCCTCTGGATACGGCCGATGCCTGTCTCGGTTCGTCCTTGGCTCTCGAAAGTTATCCCTTCGAGGTTGATCAAAAGTCTTAACCGTAAAAGTAGAGCCCGATGCAACCCCGACTTGGTCATCCTCGATCCTAATCTTCGACTGATATCGGTTGTGGATGTCTGCCCAGGTGATGGCCGGGTATTCAATCAAACTCTGTTTGAGTTGCCTAGATGCCGCAGAACTGCCGGTATTAAGCCCTTGGGTGAAAGCTTGCACGGCCCAGTCGTCTGTAACCGGTGGCAGGTCCATCCGCTCCATTTGGAATCGAGTACGAACTCCCTTAATGTTTCGCTGTCCCGTTGCCTGACTTTGAATAGGTCTGACTTCCTCGTCTCAACCTTAATGGCGCCTGCATCGGCTTTGACAAAGGTATCAGCGAGCATGGCGAAAGAGTCGATGGAATTTGGTGGTAAATTGTGATACCACGTCATTGCTCCTTTGTACAAGGTTTCCCCGAATTTTTTCAAGAGGACGGACTCGATTTCGTCGTCCTCGAGATCTTTCCCCTTGATGGCACAGGTGTAAGTTGTCACGTGCTCATTTGGATCCGAAGTTCCGTTGTATTTAGGAATTTCGGGCATGCGAAATTTCTTTGGAATTGGCTTTGGAGCGGCACTGGCCGGGAACGACTTCTGCATGAACTTTTTAGCGTCCAACCCTTTCAACACTGGAGGTGCTCTCGGTATCTGGTCTACCCTCGAATTGTATGTTTCAACTTTTTTATCGTTGGCTTCGATCCTCTTTTCCCCTGTCTCGACACGCTTAGTCAACTCCTCGAGCATTTTGATAACCCCGGAGTTGATTCCTGAAGAGTTGTCATCCGGTTGTGCTGTATTTTGCTCATTTGGCTCGGTTGCCACCTGAGGAGGAACGGTTTCTGCTCTGCCCGGGTTCTGGCTGCGGCTTTGTAATTGGGCTATGGCCGCTTGCTGAGCTTGTAGCATATCAAATATCATTTTGAGGCTAATTTCGTTTTCCCCACTTTGTTGCATACCCGAGTGGTTCTCCCCTCGAACACTATGCGATGGGTCGGGCACCTGGTTAGCATCGACTGCCATTTGAGAATTAGCGTCGATTGGGACTTCATATCCCGGCATCGCATCGTTTTCGCCTTGGCGGTTGAGCTCGTTGCTGATGGGGAGTGAGTGCGACATGATCAATCTGTAATCT
>MCJB01047043.1:121931-151263 GCA_002018475.1 Nicotiana obtusifolia
TGAAAAACAAAGGATTCTGCAAAGAGCAAGCGTAAAATTGTGTTTGAAAGAGGAATGTATCAAAAATTCACTAATATCCTTGGCCCCACGGTGGGCGCCAAACTGTTTACCCTTAAATCAGGATAACAATTGAATTTGTTTGTAGTGCTAAGGATCCGTGAATCACTTTGATACAATGCAAAATATAATGTAAAATGATTAAAAGATAATAGGTAAAGGAAATAACCAAACCACGGAGATTGGATAGCTGGCGATGAAATACAAGAAATAGACAAAACTTGATGAACAGTGTTAATAGCGATGAATAGTAATAATTATAGTATTTTCTCTCAGAATGTGTTGTGCCTTACAGAGGAGATCAAATGCCCTTCTTATAGGTAACTAAAAGAGCCCTAAACATGGTAAAAGTCTAATTACAGAGTAAATCCCTTTAATTACGGGATAAAATATCCTAAAATGGTGCATCAACGTCTATAACGGTTGAGATATTTACTCCTGGCGAGATATCAGGAATCCACGAAATATTCGGTTGAATTAACCTTCCGCTACGAGATGTGCTATCGGTCAATATCGGTCGGCCCGTCTCGGCTGCTCCAAATATGTGCTCGACTTGCTGACCTCGGGTCGAGACAACTCGGTCTCGTATCGTATTCGGGCCCGACCCTTCTCGATCAGTTGATCGCACTTGACCCAATACAATTATACTTAATTATTGATGTACAATCCAGGGAGGATTTTGGGATCGAATAATGAAGTTCATGAATTACAAATCATGAATTAAAGAAATTGCTATGCGCAGAAATCACTCACCAAAATTTGAGGATTGTTAATGAATTACAAATTATACCACTCATCTCATATAATCCAGAAAACTTAATAGAACGTCTATGCTGTAAAAGTAGGAAGCTGATTTGAATAAACTGTGAAATCATGTTTCTGAGAAACTCACACGGAAGGGTTGGTGGTTTAGGAGTTGAGATCATGGAATACTTGAAGCGCTGAATCCTTAGGGTCGATTAATTTTCATGGTAAACACGCGCAGGAAAGGAGTTAAAATAGTATTTTTTTTCAAAAGTACTTTTAAAAAAATTGCTCTTAAAAAAAAATAATTTTCTGTTTCGCAAAAATTGTTTTTGCTTCTATTTAAAAACACTTTTTCTTATTTTAAAAGTTTGACCAAACAACTAACTTTAAGAAAAGTACTTTAAACAACCCCAAAAAAAAAAAAGAAATTTCTGACAAAAAAAAAAATTGAGATTGCGCAACTCATAGCTTATGAATTGTTTTAGCTTAAAAGTCAAGTGCTTTTTAGCATTATAATGTTTATCAAATACCAAAACAAGCCAAAAAGTAGAGTAACTTTTAAACCAGTCAGAACAATCAATAACCAAAAAGTAGAGCCGCAACTTTTTGGTTAGCTTGAATGACAACATACTTATGACGCGTGTGGCACGGAAGTCGAAGCGTCCCATCAAACGAATCATTATACTGATAAATGAAGGTGGAACTGTGACGTACGTGGTACGTATCGAAAACGTCTCACCAGAGAAAACTTGAGTCAAACTTCTACAATATCAGGTACATGCCAATTAATGCTTCGCCGCTTTGGGACGCGAACAACCACTTTTGAGGGGTTATAAATATCCTTCTTCATCTTCAATTTCAGGCGTTTAAGTTATCTGATCAATCGAATCATTCCCTTCTTCAATTTCTCTAAGTTTCCTTGCAAGTGATCTCCCTTTTGTTCTTATCTTACACCTGCATCTTCTAACTTCTTTATCTCTTAACAACAATGGTGAAGACCTCTAAATCCATTTCTCAAAGACAGACCCCTTCTTCCTCTCAACCTACCGAAAATCCTCAACCTGTTGATGTTGAGGAAACCATGGCTGAACCTCCTTTGAAGGCGTTTGTACTGACTGGATGTTTAATCGGTGCAGACTTTAAAGTAGATAAAACCTCTTTGATACCAGGCCGGTGTGAACCGGTCACGAGATACATTTGTTCAATTACGGACAAAGTCCTTAACAAGGTCAAAGAAGACTGTAATTGGATCGGCAAGTGTGTGGTCGTTCCTTCACCGGAGGAGGCGATCACCACCCACGTGGAGGGTTATTTGAGTGTTTACACTTACCCCTTCACGTTGGGCCCTTTGGACCCGATTATCGTTGCCTTTTGCAAAAGGTACGAAGTAACATTGGATCAGATTCACCTCTCTTTCTGGAGAATAGTCATTCTCCTTCGCTTTTTTGCAAGCAAGATCGACGGGCATCCTTTCACCGTCAATCACCTTATGCGGTTATACAGTCCCTGACTTTTCTGAGGGGGATTAATAAAACTTGCTCGCCGGGCAAGCAAAGCCCCCTTCTCTAGCATCGATGAGGATAGGGACCGAGGCTGGATGGGCCGATTCGTTCGAGTGAAGACATCAGACCTGATTCCGGCCGAAGACATGCCGTTCCCCGAGAAATGGAACATGAACCGTAAGTGTTATCCTATATCTCAACTTGTTCAATGTTTTTCCCTTTTTCACTTTACTAACCAGTTTCATATAATGTAGCCGTATCTCGGATGCCGGCCGCGATTCCTCATCTGAAGGAATGGGTCGAAAGAATAGTGTCCCTCTTGATGGAAAACCGTGGTGCCTCTTGATGGCAAGTGTGTGGTCGTTCCTTCATCGGAGGAGGCGATCACCACCCACGTGGAGGGTTATTTGAGTGTTTACACTTACCCCTTCACGTTGGGCCCTTTGGACCCGATTATCGTTGCCTTTTGCAAAAGGTACGAAGTAACATTGGATCAGATTCACCTCTCTTTCTGGAGAATAGTCATTCTCCTTCGCTTTTTTGCAAGCAAGATCGACGTGCATCCTTTCACCGTCAATCACCTTATGCGGTTATACAGTCCCTGACTTTTCTGAGGGGGATTAATAAAACTTGCTCGCCGGGCAAGCAAAGCCCCCTTCTCTAGCATCGATGAGGATAGGGACCGAGGCTGGATGGGCCGATTCGTTCGAGTGAAGACATCGGACCTGATTCCGGCCGAAGACATGCCGTTCCCCGAGAAATGGAACATGAACCGTAAGTGTTATCCTATATCTCAACTTGTTCAATGTTTTTCCCTTTTTCACTTTACTAACCAGTTTCATATAATGTAGCCGTATCTCGGATGCCGGCCGCGATTCCTCATCTGAAGGAATGGGTCGAAAGAATAGTGTCCCAGAGACCCTATTCGGAACGTGCTTGGCTTGAGCTCTCGAAGGGCCGATGGGAGGCCCGACTCCATGGTGAGACAAGTTAAGTTTTAACTCAGCGTTTCAGGTTATTGATTTCTAATTTGCTTTACTCTTCATTGTAGATTTATCGAAGACGTTGAAGTGAGGCCTGCGTCCACTGGTGATGAAGTTCCCTGCGAGCCCCTTGTTTCAAAGCAGGAGAAAGAGAAAAAGAGGAAAGAAGCCCCTAGTTCTTCAGAGCCCGTGAAAGAGAGGCCGAAGAAGAGTATAGCTCGTAAGCCCAAGAGCAACATTAATGACCGAATACTATCCTCGGACTCACTTCGTCGATTGAGGGACGAGTTTGAAGGAGATGAGGATTTTGACTTTTTTGGGTAGCGAACCGTCCCAAACTGAAGGACGGGGAGTCCTCGAGTTGAGAGCCAATGAAACAGACCTTCATCGAGTTGGGGGTTCCGAAATGGGGGCAAGAGCTGGGGCTTCTACAGATGCAAGGGGGGCTTTGTAGGGAGTCTTAGGCCCCATCGAGCTGATAGACACTCCTTCCTTCTCGGAATCGACATTCAACGAGGCCCAAGCAGCAAAAGAACGTTTCCTGGGCGGGGGCCATGTATCGGAAGGCCCTTTCAGTGGTTTCTTCGATGGCGTGGATTCGGCGTCCGCGGAAGATACCTTTGGGCTCGGCAACCTGGAAGTACCGAGGAAAAGCCCATCCACCGGCACGAGCGGTGTTTCTTTCGGTCCGAAGTTGATCGACAGATTTCCTGCTCCGAGTTCATACCCTGATCGAAAATGGATCATATCCTTTGCCATTCCTGAAGATGCAAAGGTCCTTTCCGCTCCTGTAGGTGTGGCCAGCTATCTTCGGTGTTTGGTGACCGAAGAATATCAGGCCAAGATGAATGAAGTGGATGCACCCTGCTTGTTTAACAAAGCTCAGCAGACATTGAATAGGGTAATTTTCTGGCAAGCCTTATCTGGTGTTCATTATTTTGTACTTTAAAACTTTGGCTAACTGTAACACTTTCCTTTGTGCTTGCAGGCTTCGATACTTCACCATGAGGCTTTCCTTCGATTCCGAGAAGAATCGGGACGCTATGAACGGCTTGGAGGGGAAATGATGAACCTTCGAGCCGAATTAGATCTTGCCCGGAAAGACTATTCTGGCTTAGTCGAGCAGGTGGGGCAACAGCTCGATCAAATCACCCAACTCCGATCTGAGGAAAGCACGGCTAAAGCTGAAGCCAATGAATGGAAGAGCAAGATGGATCAACTGGCTTAAGAAAAAAAGGCCTTCCATGCTCAGTTAGTCTCAGTAGAAGCTCAACTGAGGGAAGTAAAAGGGAGAATCGAGGCTCTGACTAAGAGCCCCGACGAACTCCAGTCCCAAGTCAGCGTGATCACCTCAGATCGAGATGCTTTAGCCAACGAGCTGCGTACGGCAAAATCGGAGGCTGCTGCAACCAAAGTTGAGGCAGATGAGCTGGTGGCCCAATACAAGGCCGACGCCGAGGCTGCTCAAGATCAATCAAAAAATCTGGTTGATCACATGAAGTGGCAAACTCGCCTATTCGTCCTCTTCGATCTATCGGTCGAGATCTAAGATGCCAAAAAGACCGAGGCCGAAGCCAGAAAACTAGCCTTTCCGGAGGAAGATGATTCCGAGAGCTCTGAAGAATGAGGCGCCCCTTTCTTTTCCTTTTTGACATTATGTAATGAAATTCCCATTTTTGTAATCGTATTTTGTTATGTGTATATATAAAAGCCCTTTTTCCATTCCTTCTTTCCATGGTTTTCATTGCTGATTTGGTTTAACTCTTACCCTTAGAACTGAGGGTTTGCCTCGATAAATTTTCTGTCCCCTTGAATTCTATTAACTCGATTTGGCCTTGCCATTTAAAGTTTGGGATCTGCCTTAGTTGGTTTTTCCCTTGAGTTCCATTAATTCGAATGGCCTTAGCCTTTTATAGTTCTGGGGTTTGTCTCAGTAGGCCTTAGTAGGTCTTATTCTCCTTCGAGTTTCATTAACTCGGTATAGCCGTAGCCTTTTAAGGATCGGGGTTTGACTTAGTAGGTCTTACTCCCCCTTCAAATAAATTTGCTTTTTGGATGAGTCCCCGAGTGGGGCAGTGTTTAATCGAACAAAGAAAATTAAAATGGCCCTTGGGCTCGGAGACAGGATATTGGTACAAGAGATCTTTCTTTATTCTTGTTCACGTGCTTGTACAGTTTAAGTCAGGGTTAGATCAATCTATTTGGGCACGGTTCCTTTGACCGTTTGACCCTTACATTGCATCCTAATGTCTTTGATTCTAGAGATGTTTCCCCGAGTCAAAGTAGGCAAGCAGCCCTCCGATATTTGAAATCGATCGATGATTAGCACCGAATATTATTGTCATCGATCTGTTATCGGCCTTCAAATCTAAGTTAGCACGATTTACTTGTTTCCTCGTTAAAAACCTTGCCGTAAAACCCAGTTTGGGACAAAACCGGTCGAAGGGAAAAAGAGTGCAACGTGTGCTTTCAGTCTTAATATCTCGTACTCCCCGATTTAAGACAGCTTATTCGATACCTGTGACTGTTAGCTTGCCGATGTAAAATTAAAACGAATAATAATTAAAAAAAATGATGGATCATACCTTAGCAGTAGTACCGTTTCAAGTGACTTATGTTCTAGTTTTTTGGTAGTTGTTTTCCATCCATTGTCCCAAGCTTGTAGGATCCCTTTCCGGTGATTTTTATGATAGTGTAAGGTCCTTCCCAGTTCGGTTCCAATTTCCCTTCATTCAGATTTCGTGTGTTGGGTGTGACCTTCCTAAGTACTAAATCTCCGATGTTGAAGTGTCGAAGATGGGTTCTCCTGTTGTAGCATATTTTGATCTTTTGTTTTTGAGCGGCCAATCGGACAAGGGCAGCTTCCCTTCTTTCATCCAATAGTTCCAGATTCGTATTCATAGCCTCGTGGTTCGATTCTTCGGTCGCATAGCGGAATCTGACCCTTGGTTCACTGACTTCGACCGGTATCAAGCTTCGGCACCGTAAAATAGGAAAAAAAGGAGTGGCTCCTGTGCTCGATTTCTCAGAAGTGCGATATGCCCACAGGACTTCGGGCAATATTTCCTTCCATTTCTCTTTCGCATTGGTTAACCTCTTTTTGAGATTTTGAAATATTATTTTATTGGTAGATTCGGCTTGTCCATTCCCGCTGGGGTGGTAAGGTGTTGATAGGATTCTTTTGATCCTGTTATCTTTGAGGAATTTTGTCACTTTGCTGCCGATGAACTGTTTCCCGTTCTCACACACGATCTCTGATGGCATTCCAAACCGACATTTGATGTGATCCCAAAGGAACTCGATTACTTATTTTTCCCTAACCTTATCATATGCCTGTGCTTCCACCCATTTAGAGAAATAATCAGTCATAAAAAGAATGAATTGAGCCTTACTTGGTGTGTAGGGAAGAGGGCCAACTTTGTCCATTCCCCACTTCATGAACGCCCATGGTGATAAGACCGAGTGTAATGTTTCTCCGGGCCGATGGATAATCGGGGCATGCTTTTGACATTTGTTGCATTTTCGAACGAACTCCTTCGCGTCCTTTTCTATGTCGACCCAATAATAACCGGCTCTGATTTTTTTTTTCGGATCAGGGGTTTGGCACCGGAGTGAGTGCCTTCATGGATTTCTCTTAAAATGTATTCAGTGTCACCCGGTCCCAGACATATCGCGAGAGGACCGTCGAACGTTCTTCTAAATAAAGTTCCATCATCGGACAAGCAGAATCGAGCCGCCTCTGTACGCAAGGTTCTTGATTCTTTTGGATCTGAGGGGAGTTTTCCAGAGTTGAGATATTCTATTTATTTGTTCCTCCAACCCCAGGTTAGACTCATCGTATTGATCTCCGCATGGCCTTCTTCCACTACCGACCTCATGAGCTGTATGACCTTTTCAGATTCGATCTCATCATCTTCGACCGATGATCCCAAACTAGCGAGGGCATCGGCTTCGCTGTTTTACTCTCGAGGTATGTGTTGTAAGGTCAATTCTTTGAACCTATGTAGCGTAACTTGTAGTTTGTCTAAATACCTTTGCATCCGTCCTTCTCTGACCTCGAATGTTCTGTTGACTTGATTCACCACAAGAAGGGAGTCGCACTTAGCTTTGATTATTTCCGCTCCCAGGCTTTTGGCTAGTGCTAAACCTGCAATTATGGCCTCATACTCTGCCTCATTGTTAGTTAACTTTACAGTCTTGATAGATTGTCGAATTGTGTTACCGGTTGGGGGCTTTAGCACGATGCCAAGCCCCGATCCCTTCACGTTCGAGGCACCATCTGTGAACAAGGTCCACACTCCCGAAGGAGTCCCCGATCCGGCCAGTAGCTCTCTTTGGACCTCGGGTATTAGGGATGGTGTAAAATCGGCAATGAAATCTGCCAACACCTGAGATTTGATGGCGGTTCGGGGTCAGAATTCGATATCATATCCGCTTACTTCGATAGCCCATTTGGCCAATCGGCCGGAGAGCTCGGGTTTATGCATTATGTTTCTTAACGGGTAAGTCGTTACGACGCATATAGGATGACACTGGAAATAAGGCTTCAGTTTTCTCGAGGCGCTCAACAAAGCGAGTGCCAGTTTTTCCAAGTGAGGGTACCTAGTCTCGGCCTCACCTAAGGTTCTGCTACGTAATAAATTGGAAATTGCGTACCTTGCTCTTCTCGAACTAGAACTCCACTTACCGCCAGCTCCGAGACCGCAAGGTAAAGGTATAGTTGTTCACCTATCTTCGGTGTATGTAACAAGGGCGGGCTAGACAGATACCTTTTGAGCTCTTCTAAAGCATGTTGGCATTCCGGTGTCCATGAGAAGTTGTTCTTCTTTTTCAACAGATTGAAAAATCGATGGCTTTTATCGGATGATCTTGAAATAAATTATCCCAGAGCGGCTATACAGCCTGTCAGCTTTTGTACAACCTTCACATTACCTACGACTGTGATATCCTCGATAGCCTTGATCTTTTCGAGGTTGATCTCGATTCCACGATTCGAGACCATGAAACAGAGGAACTTGCCCGAGCCCACACCAAACGCGCATTTTTTTGGGTTCAACTTCATGTTGTACTGCTTCAACACGTCGAATGTTTCCTACAAATGGTTCAAATGGTCCTCTGCTCGTAGGGACTTAACTAACATATCGTCAATATAAACTTCCATCGTTTTTTCTAGTTGTTTTTCGAACATTCAGTTTACTAAGCGTTGGTAAGTGGCTCCTGCATTTTTTAACCCATATGGCATCACGTTGTAACTGTATGTGCCATATTTAGTGATGAAGGATGTTTTTTCTTGATCAGCCGGGTCCATTCGTCTTGGTTATAGCCAGAGTAAGCATCAAGAAAACTAAGGGTCTCATGGCCAGCGGTAGCATCGATCATGCGATCGATGTTGGGTAAAGGGAAAGAGTCCTTTGGACATGCCTTATTTAAATCCTTATAATCTACACACATTCTTAATTTATTCTCTTTTTTAGGGACTACTACTACGTTTGCTAACTATTCCGGGTATTTGACCTCCCGAATGGACCTTATTTTTAGAAGTTTATTTACCTCATCCTTGAAGAATGCGTGTTTGATCTCGGACTGAGGCCTCCTTTTTTGCTTGACCGGTTGGAATTTCTGATCTAGGCTCAGCTTGTGAGTAGTTATCTCTGGCGGTATACCTGTTATATCAAGATGGGACCAAGCGAAGCAATCTTCGTTAGTTATAAGGAATTGGATAAATTTTTTCTTGAGCTCGGAGCTTAGGTCCGAACCCAGATATACTTTTCGTTCGGGAAAGTCTTCTCGGAGAGTGACTTGCTCGAGTTCCTCAAACGTCGATTTGGTGGCATCGGACTCATCGGGGCCGATGAAAGATCTAGGGATTCCGTAATCGTCATCCTCGACATATGTTTGTTTATCTACGTTTGTCGAAGATGATTTTTGTGATTGCTATTTTATCTTATTCTCGACCCTGTGCGAAGGAACTGATGGTGCTGGTGTTATTTCTTCCACCGCGAACATCTCTTTCGCAGCCGGTTGTTCCCTGTAAACCGTTATAATTCCACGGGTGATGGGAATTTCAACACTTGGTGCAGCGTCGAAGGCACGACTCTCATGTCGTGGATCCATGGTCTGCCGAATAGAGCGTTGTACCTCATCTCCCCTCCGATTACGCAGAACTTTGTTTCTCGAATGGTTCCGGCAGTGTTTATCGGTAGAGTTATTTCACCCTTGGTGGTTTCACATGACATATTGAACCCATTGAGTACTCGGACTGTAGGAACAATTCGATCCGTCAGGCCGAGTTGTTCTATGACCCATGATTGGATTATATTGGCCGAACTGCCTGGGTCGATCAATACGCGTTTTACTCTAATTCTGTGTATAAGCACAGATATTACTAGTGCGTCATTGTGGGGTTGCATAATCCCTTCCACATCTTCCTCGCTAAAATGTAAGATCCCCTCCATCGCGTAATCTCGAGTGCGCTTTTCCCTGGTAATGGATATCTTGGTGCGTTTCAGCATCGGACCTTGAGGGGCATCTACTCCGCCGATAATCATGTTGATCATGTGTTGTGGCTCTTCCTGGCTTGCCTGTTTATTTTTGTTTCCGAAATGATTCTTCGCTTGGTCACTTAAGAATTCTCGAAGATGTCCGTTTTCGAGCAATCTTGCTACCTCTTCTCTCAATTGTCGACAATCTTTTGTTCTATGTCCGTGAGTACTGTGATAATTGCATATCAGATTAGGATCCCTTTGGGCTGGATCCGATTGTAACGGTCGAGGCCACTTAGTGTCTTTGATGCGACCGATAGCTGATACGAGAGTAGCCGCATCAATATTGAAATTGTACTCCGATAACCGTGGTGCCTCTTGATGGCCGGTGGTTTTCTCGAAGTTGCCTTTAATTATGGGCCCTCGATTATTTTGACCTCGATCAGTTCTCCTTTCGTGTCTTGGGGAGTTTTGCCTTGCTGTAGTGATTTTTCTATCCCCATAGTATGGCCGATGTCGTTCTCTATTCAGTCCTGGTTCACGATAAATCTCCCTTCGAACTCTATCATGAGTTCTGGCGGGATAAATGGATCCCGAAGGGGCACCAAGTTGATCATCTTCGACTCTAATTTTCGATTGGTATCGGTTATGTACATCGGACTATGTGACAGCAGGATATTCTATCAAGTTTTGCTTGAGTTGCTGTGAAGCCGTCGAGCTTCGAACGTTGAGCCCCTGGGAGAAGGCCTGAACAGCCCAATCGTAAGTGACCGGTGGCAGGTCCATCCGTTCCATCTGAAAACGAGATACGAATTCTCTGAGCATCTCGTTCTCCTTTTGTCTGACTTTGATTAGGTCTGACTTTCGCGTTTCAACTTTGATGGCTCCTGCATGTGCTTTTACAAAGGAATCTGCAAGCATAGCGAAGGAGTCAATGGAATTAGGAGGTAAGTTATGATACCACGTCATGGCTCCCTTCGACAAGGTTTCCCCGAACTTTTTCAAAAGAACGGATTCGATCTCGTCGTCTTCCAAGTCGTTTCCTTTTATAGCGCATGTGTATGCGGTCACATGCTCGTTTGGATCTTTCGTTCCATTGTACTTGGGGATTTTCGGCATGCGGAATTTCTTGGGTATTGGTTTTGGAGTGGCGCTCGAGGGGAAAGGTTTTTGTATAAATTTTTTGGAATCCAGGCCCTTTTATATCGGGGGTGCTCCTCGGATTTGATCCACCCTGGAGTTGTACGTTTCTATTTTTTTGTCGTTTGTCTTGATTTTTTTCTCTCCGGATTCAACTCAATTGGTTAATTCCTCGAGCATTCTCATAATCCCGGAGTTCGCCCCCGATTCACCTTCATCCGGCTCTCCCGTAACTGGTTCATTCCTAGGAACAGTTCCCCGAGAAGGTCCAGCTCCACTTTGTTCGATATTTGGCTTCGATTTTGTCATTGAGCAATGGCTGCCTGCTGGGCTTGCAACATATCAAAAATCATTCTGAGGCTGATCCCGTTCCTTTCGTCGTTTTGGGGACTCTGTGCCGTTGATCGAGGTTCCCTACGAACGCTATTTGACGGGCCAGTAGTTTGATCTGCATCGACTGCCACTTGTGAATTAGCGTCGACCGGAACTTCATCACCGGGTGTTGTGTTGTTGTTTTTCCCTTGATGATCAAATTTATTATCGATGTACAAAGGCATAGATTGTGAATGTGACATAGTTGTACTGTAACCTGAAATCAGAGATATTTCGAAGAGGAAGTGTAAAACAATTTGCGTGACAAATTTTTTTATCAAACGCTCACTATTATCCTTAGCCCCACGGTGGGCGCCAAACTGTTTACTCTTGGTTTCGGATAACAATTGAATTTATACGTGGTTTCAAGGATATGTGATTTAGTTTGATACAAATAACGAATAATATAACGGAAGTTAAAGTCAGTAGATAAATGGAGAAGAAATGCAAACCACAAGCCTTGGATAATCTTGGCCTTGACTGATTCTTCCAAGATGAACAATAAATATAAACGGAACTAGACGAATAAAGTAATGTATAAAATAATAAAAGCTATTTTCTTTTCTTTGTATTGATGATTGTTTCGTCCGATGCCTTTGAACAATTACATTGCCCCTTTATATAGTGTGGGGATAATCTTTTATACAAGGCAAGAATCTGTTTACAAGGTAAAGTATCTTTTGATTTGCTTATTTAACAGTCTTATTGATTGATGCCGTGATTCCCGCCGAGATGCTTACTTATCACGGAATTTTCGGTCCTTTCGTCATTCAAATTTGATAACTTACCCTAGGACATTTCCCGGAATCGAGCTCGATAGACTCATCTCGGGCACCATGTCTTCGTATTCTGATTCGATGTTATTCGGTCTTGATCTTCGATCTTTGGTACCTCGACCCCGGTTTACCGAGCAGTAATTACGATTGATACCAATCGCATAGACTCGAGCACGATTTGTCCATATGTAGGCAGTCCCGAGTTTGACCCCATACATTAATCTCTAATTATTTAAAGTGGCATATAAATTTACCATCTAGCTACATTGCCACAGAAACGCTGCTTCATAACAACTCAAAATACCCAAAAAAATTCCTCTAGGGCACAGTCAGAATACGTCATGGCTAAAGAAGAGACAAAAATTCCCTTTCTATGATCTTTAAATTCAGAAGTGGTTTTGAAGATGAAGGCCGGTGATGTTCTCCTGAAGAAGCTATCATAGATAAGTGGCTGTGGAAGTTGTGTTGTGGTGAAGGGACGGTAGACGGAGAAATAAATTTCAGATATAAGACTAATGGAGAAGTTAGGGGCATAAGGTTGCATTGTAATTTATGAGTAGAGAAATTGATGGTGGAGTGTAGCGGCGTTCATAAAAGTCCAAAAAGCTGAACCAAACTGAAAACCGAACCAAATCGATCAAAATAAACCGATATTATTTTATTTTAGTTTGGTTTTGGTTTTGAATTTTAAAAATCGATCAAATTTGGTTTGGTTTTGATTTTAAAAAAAAAAAACTTAAAAAATCTATCAAAACCGACTATAGAAGTAGGTATTTAAAATTTATTCGTAATCTATATATATATATATATATATATATATATATAGATCTTTACACAAAGTTTCTAAAATTTATGGTACATGTTGATCGTTTGCACTTTTAGTCTAGTTCTTTGCTATTGTAATGTGACAACTCGACCGATCGTTTTTCTTTCTAGGTCCCCCCCTTATTTAAGACTTCTCGTATGTGCTTTTTTTGTTTTATGACTAGCGGGACAGGTTGGTTTGGTGTTGGAAGGCTTCGGGTTGAATTCGGAAACTTAGTTCCATAATGGTGACCTAAGGTGGCCAAGTTTGACTTGAGTCAATATTTTTGGGTAAACGACCTCAGAATCGAGATCTGAAGGTCCCAATAGGTTCGTATTTTTGGACTTAGGTGTATGTTCGAATCGAGTTTCGGGTGGACCGGGAGCGTTTCGATGCTTATTGTTGGAAGTTGGCGTCTTGAAGGTTTTAGATTAGTTTGATTTGAAGTAGACTTTGCTGTTATCAATGTTCGTTAGGGATTTTGAGCCTTGGAATAGATGCGTATAGTGATTTGTGACTTGTGCGTAAAATTTGGCATCTTTTCGAGTCGTCTAAGTATGATTCGTCGCGTTCAGAGTTAGTTGGAAGTTTGAAGTTCAAAAGTTGATTAATTTGGTTTTAAGGTGCGATTTTTGGTTTTGATGTTATTTTACTTGTTCAGAGACTTTGAGTATGTCCGTAATATATTTATGGACTTATTGGTACATTTGAACGGCGCCCAGGGGCGGCTCGAGTGAGTTTCGGATCACCTAGAGCATTTTTGAAATAGGCGGATTTCTGATGGTATGCTTCGTGATCGCGAAGGAGGATTTGGAGGAGTAGCTGATTTGTTCTTCCCAGACGCGAGGGAGGACTTGGCTCTCCTTCGCGAATGCGGAGGTCCAAGCGCGAACATGAAGAAGGAAAGGTTTGGCCCCATATCCCAAAACTCTCATTCAACACGGATGGGCCAGGCAGGCGTAAGCCTTCGCGAATGTGGCTCTTGGACCGCAAATGCAGAGGCCTGGGGGGACTTGTGCATCGCGAACATGACCGGGGTGTCACGAATGCGTAGAGTAAAACCTGGGCTAAGGCAGTTTGGCCTTCGCGGTCGCGATGGTTTTTCCGCGATCCCAATGAAGGAATCACTGGGCAGGACATGTTTTTAACACGAGATGTAGGCTCATTCTCTCACTTTTCACTTGGGTTGGACGATTTTTGGAGTTCTTTTGAAGGGAACTTTTATCAAACATCACAAGGTAAGTGATTTCTACCAATAATGAGTTAAATACATGGATTATGGGTAGAACTTAACATAGAAATAATAGAACTTTTGGAATTTTCTGGAAGAACCTAAGGTTTAGTAAAATAAAATTTGACTACGAAATTGATTATGGAAGTGAGAACAAGTTATATGTTTGAACGTAATGTCATGGGTAATATTTATCTTCAAAAAGTTTTGAAATTCAGGCACGTGGGCTCGGGGTTGACTTTTGTGGGTTTTTCGAGTTGGGTTTGGAAATTACTCTAATAGATAAATTATGGACTTTTGAGCTTGTATTGATTGATTTATACGACCTTTGTCTAGTTTCGGGTTGCTCGACATCGGTTTGAGGCTACTAGTGAGGTTTGAGAGCCGAGTTTGGAAGCTAGGTAAGTCTCTTGCCTAATCTTGTAAGAGGGAATTATCCCCCTAGGTACTTTAATTGTTGTGTGCTACTTGTTGTGGGAGCTATGTACATCCGAGGTGATAAGAGTCCGTGCGTAGCTAGATTCATGCTTATGCTGGGTAGAATTAAATCCACACCATACCTTAAATGCTATATTTGACTTCAACTTATTTGTTTAATTATTTGAATTTATGACTGAGAGTGAGACAAGAATAAACAAACTGACTGAGCATCTTACTTGAGATTTTTGTGAAATAATGGATGGGTGGTAGTTCTGTGTCTTCTCGACTCGCATGCATCTTCGTGAGTGAGAGAGTTTCTCTACTCTTATGGGATTGGGTCGTTCGCATCGACAGGATTGTAATACTACTCTTATGGGATCGGATCGTTCGCCTAGGCAGTATCGTAAGCTATTCTCATGGGATTGGGCCTTTCGCCTTCGTAATATTGTGAGTTACTCTTATGGGATCGGTTCGTTCGCCTCGGCGGTATTATGAAACACTGTTCTTATGAAATCGGGCCATTCACCTCAGCAAACTCGTAAATAACACTTGAGTTTTGATTTGGTATTAATATCAGTTGATCTTGTGCCTTCGAGGCAGGTTATGGCTTTTTAGTGATTTCTTAATAATTCATGTTTGAAAAATTTATTATTAATGTTTATCTATCTCATTGTTACTTGTTGTGTTCCATACCTGTCTATTTTATGTATTTATTTATTTGACATTAGTAAGTGTCAAAGTAGACCCCCCGTCACTACTTCTTCGAGGTTAGACTAGATACTTACTGGGTACACATTGATTTACATACTCATACTACACTTCTGCACTAATTGTATAGGTACTGAGATAGGTACTTCAAGTGGTCATAGGGGGGCATAGACGCACTACATGGAGACTTAGTAGTGAGCTTCCTTCCGTCTTTCGATCTGTAGCACCCAGAGTCTCCTTCTTATCATATTTATTATTTTTGTCTATTTTATTTCAGATAGTAGCTGTAGTTTTTTTTGTATATTCTACTAGATTTCTCATGCACTTGTGACACCGGATTTTGAGGGTTTCTAGTGGATGTTCATAGTTGAACCTGATATTATTATCACTTTGCTTTGTGTATTATTCATACTCGGTGATTTTTTAAAGAAGAACGTATGTTTCCATGAGTCCTAGATTTAATTCTATTTATTCATGAAATTCCTTTTTTAAAAATTAAAATGAATAATTAATTTTGTGGCACACACGTTGGCTTGCCTAATAATATCGTTTGGCGCCATCACGACCTATTATGAAATTTGGGTCGTGATAGCTTGGTATCATAGCACTAGGTTCACATAGGTCTAACGAGTCATGAGCAGACATAGTAGAGTCTTGTTGATTGGTATAGAGATGTCTGTACTTATCTTCGAGAGGCTATAGGGTACTAGGAAACTTCTCTTTATTCATCTCCTATCGTGCAGTTGATGTTGTGCTAAATATCTTTCTCTTATTCTCTCACAGATGGTGAGAATGTGCGCGGCGACAGTACCCCGAGGCAGAGGGGCCGCTCCCCCAGCCGTCAGAGGTAAGAGGCAGAGGCCAAGGGAGGGCCACAACTCCTGCTAGAGATATAGTTTCTCTGGTGGTACCTCTAGTGGATCTGGTGGAGGATCCTATTATTGAGGAGCAGGATGAGGTACCTGCAGCCGAGCCAGCCCCAGTAGATTTTATGACCGCACCGGGCTTTTAGGAGGCCATGGGCCGTATGGTGCGGTTCATGGATTCTATGACCGAAGCTGGGCTATTTCCAGCAGATCCAGCCATATCTCAGACGCGAGGGGAAGACAGATCCCTATCGCTCATGCACCAGGGCAGGCTATTACTGTGTATCAGAACCCAGGTGCATTGCCTGTAAGCGGGGTTCAGCCGATTGCAGCGGTTAGAGCAGAGGCTAGACCGACCCCGACCGTTGAGGACCAGAAGCGGTTGGATAGATGGACTAGGCTTCATCTTCCTATCTTTAGCGGTGAGTAGTCAGAGGAACCATAGAATTTCATTGATCGTTGCAGGGAGAGGCTACATAAAATGGGAGTTGTGGAGTCCAACGGGGTGGACTTCACCACATTTCATCTAGAGGGTAAGGCCTGTAGATGGTGGAAGTCTTATCTCCAGAGAAGGCCAGCAGATTCACCTCCCTTGACTTGGATCAATTCACACACCTTTTCTTGGAGAAATATATTCCACCTTCATAAGAGAGGAGCTACGAGGTCAGTTTGAGCGGCTCTAATATGGTTAGATGCCTGTGACCGAATACGAGACGAGATTCACTGACTTGTCTTGCCATGCATCTATCATACTCCCCATAGATGTAGAGAGAGTGTGGAGGTTAATTGCCTGAAAGGCAGAGATGGTGACTCCATTCTTCTAGGTTGTGGAGATAGCTCAGAGGATCGAGCGTGTTCGCAACCAGAGCAGAGAGTTCATGTCGAGGGACAAGCGGCCTCCACATTTTGGTGGATTCTGTGACGCCCCATTTGGGGGAAGGGGTCAGTTCATGAGGGGCCATCCTAACATGCCCATGCATTCAACATCACAGCCTACTCGGGGTGCTTCAGCGTGACCCTACTTCGGCGCTATTCAAGAGGATACTTACTGTCTTCCAGCTATTCAGGGTTCCTCCAGTGGGTATTCCGGTTATCAAGGTCAGACTAAGAGTCAACATTTTTCCACTCAGAGAGGTTGCTTTGAGTGCGGGGAGTTGGGTCACGTTAAGAGGTTTTGTCCCAGACTTCAGGGCAAGGCAGTGCAGCAGGACCATCGGCCTATGATTATCGCACCAGCTGCTGCACCGCCTATCTGCCGGCCAGAGGCGAATGGCATATGGGTAAGGGTCGCTCTAGAGGTGGAGGTCGGTCAGGTGGCGTTCCGGCTAGATTCTGTGTCTTCCTAGCCATACCAGAGGCAGTCGCCTCCAATGCAGTGATCACATGTATTATTTCTGTCTGCCGTAGGGATGATTCTGTACTTTTTGATCCAGGGTCTACCTATTCCTATGTTTCTTCTCTATTTTCTCCTTATCTGGATGTATTTCGTGAGTCCTTGGGTGCTCCTTTATATGTGTCCACGCCTGTGGGCGATTCTGTTGTTGTGCATCTGTTTACTAGTCTTGTGTAGTGACTTTCTGTGGTTGTGACACTAGGGCAGATCTTCTATTGCTCTATATGACTGAGTTCGAGGTTATCTTGGGAATGGATTGGTTGTCTCCGTACCATGCCATTCTCGATTGCCATGCCAAGACTGTTACCCTGGCTATGCCAGAGTTGCCTAGGTTGGAGTGGAGAGATTCATTTATTGGTGCTTCTAGTCGGGTTATTTCTTTCTTGAAGGATCGACATATGGTCGAGAAGGGTTGTTTGGCCTATCTGGTCTTTGTTCGTGATACTGTTGTGGAGACTCCCATGACAATTCAGCGGCTGTGGTGCGGGAGTTTTTCGATGTATTTCCTGCTAATCTACCAGGTATACAACCAGATCGTGATATTGATTTCGGCATTGATATGGCACTAGGCACCTAGCCTATCTCCATTCGGCCTTATCGCATGGCTCCAGTGAAGTTGAAAGAGTTGAAGGAGCAGATTCAGGAGTTGCTCGAGAAGGGATTCATCAGGCCGAGTGTGTTGCCTTGGGGTGCACCGATATTTTTTGTGAAAAAGAAGGATGGGAGTATGCAGATGTGCATTGATTACTGTCAGCTGAACAAAGTCACCATCAAGAATTAGTATCCAATGCCGCACATTGATGATCTATTTGATCAGCTACAGGGTGCTAGAGTGTTCTCGAAGATCAACTTGAGATCTGGGCATCATCAACTAAGGATTCGTGCTTCGGATATTCCCAAGACGGTGTTCCAGACAAGATATGGGCACTATGAGTTTCTAGTGATGTCTCTTGGCTTGGCTAATGCCCCGACATCATTTATGGATTTGATGAATCAGGTGTTCAGGAAATATCTTGACTCGTTTTTCATTGTCTTCATTGATGACATATTGCTCTACTCGCGTAGTATGGAGGAGAATAAGCAGCATTTGAAGATAGTGCTTCCGACCTTGCGAGAACTAAAGATATATGCTAAGTTCTCCAAGTGCAAGTTTTGGTTAGATTCTGTGGCTTTCTTGGGGCATGTTGTAGCAGGTAAGGGTATTAAGGTGGATCCCAAGAAGATCGAGGCAGTTCAGAGTTGGCCTCGTCCTACCACGGCGACCGAGATCAGGAGTTTCTTTGGACTAGCAGGTTATTATCGTCAGTTTGTGGAGGGCTTCTCATCTATTGTAGTTAAGCTCAAGACCATATTATTGTCGCCCGAGGCAACATTACTGGTGGTGGCGGATGAAGAAGGACGTAGTTGAGTATGTGGCGAGATGTCTGAACTGCAAGTAGGTTATGCACGAGCGCTAGATGCCAAGTGGCTTACTTCAGCATATGGTTATACCGGAGCGGAAGTGGGAGCGCATCACTATGGATTTCATGGTTGGTTTGCCGCGGACATTGAGGAAGCTTGATGCTGTTTGGGTCATTGTCGACATATTGACCAAGTCTACACACTTTATTTCGGTGATGACTACATACACTTCGGAGTGATTGGCCCAGATTTATATTCTGGAAATCGTCCAGTTGCATGGCATGCCTATTTCCATCATTTCAGATAGAGGCAATCAGTTCACTTGGAATTTCTAGAGAGCTGTACAGAGTGAGTTGGGTACTGGGTTAAAGCTCAGTAGAAACTTTCATCCATAGACCTACGGGCAATCGGAGCGGACAATTCAAATTCTAGAGGATATTCACAGAGCATGTGTGATTGACTTCGGAGGGAAATGGGATCGATTCTTACTATTAGATGAGTTTGCTTATAACATCAGTCCAACATCAAGATGGCTCCATTTGAGGCCTTGTATGGTCGACGATGTCGTTCGCCCATCGGTTGGTTTAAGCCTGGCGAGGCTAGGTTATATGGTACTAATTCGGTAAAGGATGCCTTGGATAAGGTAAAGCTGATTTAGGAGCGACTTCGCGCAGCTCAGTCCAGACAGAAGAGTAACGCGGATCAGAAAGCGCGTGATTTGTCATTTATGGCGGGCGAGAAGGTCCTTTTGAAGATCTCGCTGATGAAGGGTATCATGAGGTTTAGAAAGAGAGGCAAGCTGAGCCCAAGGTTCATCGGTCCATTCAAGGTGTTAGAGCGAGTTGGAGATGTTTCATACAGACTTGCTTTGCCTCCTAATCCATCGAGGGTTCATCTGGTATTCCATGTGTCTATGCTCTCGGAGGTACCATGCTGATAGGTCCTATGTGTTGGATTACAACATAGTTTAGCTAGATGAGAGCTTGGGTCATGATTCTAAACCCGTTCAAGGACGAACGTTTGTTTAAGAGCTGGAGAATGCGATAACTCGACCAGTTGTTTTGCTTTCTAGGTCCCTATTCCCCTATTTAATACTTGTCGTACGTGCTTTTCCTATTTTATGACTTGCGGGAGTGTAACGAACTGACTTGTCATTTTAAGCATTTACATCCCGTTCAACAATTTAAAGTAAAAGTCCAAGCGACTCCGTAATAGAGTTTTGATGGTCCTAATAACTCCGTATGGTGATTTTAGACTTAGGAGTGTATCCGGATATCTATTTAGAAGTCCGTAGTTGATTTTGGCTTGAAATGGCGAAAGTTGGAAATATAAGGTTTGGAAGTTAGACCGGGGTTGACTTTATTGATATCGGGATCAGAATCCAATTCTGAAAAATTTGATATGTCTGTTATGTCATGTATGACTTGTGTCCAAAATTTGAGGCAAATCATACTTGATTTGATATGTTTCGGTGTCGAATGTAGAATTTGGAATTCGTTAATTTTTATTAAGCTTGAATTGGGGTGTGATTCGTGTTTATTGTTGTTTAATGTAATTTGAGGCATCGATTAAGTTCATTTCATGTTATGGGACATGTTAGTATACATGGTTGGGGTCCCATGTGGCTCGGATGAGTTTTAGAAGAGTTTGGTGTTTTGAGCATAAACATTTAATGATCCAAAGGTCCATTTTAAGGTCTAGAGATCAAAATTTGATTTCGATACTTTTGGGAGTTCGATAATGAATTATAGAAATGATCTGGAAAGTTTGGTCTAATTTCAGCAAGTCGCGATTGGGTTTTTAGCGCGAAACATGAGTTAATTGTTTAACGAGCGAAATTGGTATCGTATTGAGAAAATGAGCTTCGAATTAAGTTTTGATTGAACGACTAGGTTCGTATCATTATTTTTGACTCATAGGAACAAGAATCGTCGAATTCCGAGTTCGTATGATGGAGTTAGAGCCTTTTTAGTGAAGAACTAAATTGCTGGTACACGCAGGTTCTGGTGCGGACCTTTAGTGACGGGAAATGGGCTTTTAGTGACGGGAAATGGACTTTTAGCGACCTGATTAGTGTTCTTATTGAGCAGTTTTGTTTTTTTAGCTCATCTCAACTTTCTTGGACGAAAGAACATGGCTTGGGGTGATTTTTCAGAGAAATTTCAGGGGAAATCTTGAGGTAAGTCACTTGTGATCATTGTTAGTCAATAATATTGAATTATCATCAAATATTCCGACTAGATTACGTGTCTTTGAGGTATAATTCGAGAATTTGGGCCTAGGGATTTGAAAATAAGATTTGAGGATTTGAAGGTCGTGTTGATGGCGGAATTTGGTATGGTTGGACTCGTGCTTGAATGAGCGTTCATATTTTCTAACTTTTGTCGGGTTTCGAGACATGGGCCCTAATGTTGACTTTTTGTTGACTTTTTTAAATTTATTGTGAAATTTATCATTTTCATATGGAATTGATTCCTACACCTTGTGTTGATTGTATCGAATTATTTGTGACTAGATTCAAGGCGTTAGGATGCTGAATCGCGAGGAAAAGGCTTATTGGAATAAGGAATTGCATGATTTGAGGAAGTAACATTTCTAAACTTGGAGCTGAGGGTATAAACCCCGAAAACACGTGTTATATGATTTGTTCGGGGGTGACGCACATGCTAGGTGACGAGCATGTGGGAGTGCACCATAGAAACTGTGACGTAATTGATTTCGTGGAGGTGTGTAGTCAAATCGAGCTGAGAATCATGTTAAAAATCATGCTGAGGCTATATGCCTGTCTTACTGAGACCCACAGAGGTCATGTTGCTGTTGATTGTTTATTTAAATTGTAATTTCGTACTCAGTTATATACATTCATTGCATATCATATCTCAGTCTCTCTTATTATTTATTAATATATCATATCATCATTTTGTGCTAGCTTCATGACATTGTGAGCCAGAGAGACTGCAGAGATTGATGACCGAGTGAGGTTGAGGGCCTGATTATGAGGATAATTATGGGATCAGGTTGCGCACCGCAGCGGGCCATATTGGCTTTATATACTTATTATTATATGGGATCGGGCTGCATGCTGCAGCAGGACTTATAGGCTTTATTATTATGGTATCGGGCTGCACGCCGCAACAGGCCAGATTGGCTTATTATAACGCTTGAGCTGAAGGAGCCCCTCCGGAGTCTGCACCCCCTCACAGTGAGCGTAGATGACATTATATTTGGGATGGATTTCCCAGGGCATGGAGTTGCCTTATTTATTTGTGCTTGGGATGGACTTCCTAGGGCATGGAGTTGCCTTATTTATTAATTAATTTATATTTGGGATGGAGTTCCCTAGGCTGGATTGGCCCTGTACAGTACTGAGTGACTGAATGTCAGTTGATATTTATATTTGATATGGATCTTCCCAGGGCATGGAGTTGCCTTATTTATTTATATTTTATTTATATTTGGGCTGGATCTGCCTGGTACAGTGCCGAGTGACTGAATGTGCTGAATAGTGGGCGTGATGGGTGGAAATAAGAGACAGTGAAATTGAGTAGTCTGAGAGTGTGAGTGCATGAATTCATCACTGTGCTGCATTGCATTAGACATGCGTACTTGATATGTAGGCATAGAGAAGCATTTTTCCTCATGCCATCTGATAATAAAATTTCTTATCTGTTGTTAAAGATTTTTTGAGAAAAATCACAGATCTTAGACTTACTCATATTTTCGATGATTTCGGCAAAAGATTTGAGTTTTACTGTTATAATTGAAAAGAAAATATTTATTTTTCGGAATTTTAAACGAGCTGAGCATCTTATCATTGAGTTATTACCTGTGCTGCTTTAAATTGTACTTTATGAGATGTTATTGGTTATTGGTGTGGACTACGACCTTGGTACAAGATCGTCACTACTTTCAACCTAAGGTTAGGTTTGTTACTTATTGAGTACGTGGGGTCAGTTGTACTCATACTATATTTCTGCACCTTGTGTGCAGATTTCTGATGCTGATGTAGCTGCGTATGGAGGGAACTGGATCTGAAGATGTACCTGCGTTCCAGTCATTGCTGCTTCTTGTTCATGGTAGCTTTAGAATTTTTAATTTGTTCATGTATATTTCAGACAGATGACATATTTTTATTCTACACCAGTTTTGTAAATTCTAATCTTAGAAGCTCATGCTTTGTACTACCAGTCCTTAGGGAATGTGTTAAAATCGGCTATTTCGTCACTTATTATATCAATAAATTTCATTTGAATTGAATTTTCGTAAATTGGCTTACCTAACGGGTTAGGTTAGGTTCTATCACGACTAGTTGGATTTTGTGTCGTGATAAGCTTTTATCAGAGCCCTAGGTTCGTATGTTCTACAAGTCATGAGCAAGTGTCTAGTAGAGTCTTGCAGGTTGGTATGATGACGTCCATACTTATCTTCGAGAAGCTACAGGGCATTTTAAGATAAACATCCAATCTTTCTTTCTTATCGTGCGACATTGATTCGGCTTGAAGTGTACCTCTTTGAATTTATTCCACTCTCTCGTACATGTATGTGAACGCTTGGTATCAGTTGTGCATCGACAGCTTGTGATTCTATGAACGAGGTACGAGATGTGTATTTTGTGTTTTGGTGATGGGCCAGTCTAGATGACTTGAGGCCATGTTTAGACTGCAACTTAGACTCTATAGTTTCAGTTAATAGAACTTGTACATTTGGACTCATATGTCCGGTAGTGTCCCTATGAGTGGAATTTATGGCTTGATGAGCGGAGGAATGACAAAATGATGAGTATGATGCGACTGCAGGTTGTGTTTAGATGGTTCGAATGTGACGAGAAGAGTTTCTCGAGATGTAGAAAGGGCCATTGGGTGCTTGATTTCCGTCTTGATTTGATGTCTAAGTCTCGAGTTATGAGTGTGTTGAAGGATCTTTCACGTTGTAATTGTAGGAAAAATTAAATTCTCATGTCCTGTTAATGAGTTTGGACTCAGAAAGATTAAGTAATTGCGTAGTAATTGTGGCTGCGAAAGGGTATAGCAAGATTCCAATTTGAGGCCATGCAGGTGGGTTACATCTTGTAGAGTATTCTACGTAGGTGTGTCCCTTATAATGTTGAGTGGAGAGTTTCTTTTCTACTAGCGGGGCGTATGTGTTGAGATTTGGATTTGAACCTAGTTGAGAAAATTGACGTGACTGTCAATAGAATAAATGCGAGCTTAGCGGATGATTGAGGTAGTTTATGGTTGCTGTTGCATGAGCTTGAGAAGAATTTTTATTGAACTGACTGCAGCATTATGGCAGTAATAGAGTATGAGTATTGTAAGTTATCGAGTGTTTTAATCTATGGCTTCGAGCCAAGTAGGGGAGCCTGCTATTGACAATTCAATTTCATAGTTATATGTTAAATTTTGGTTTTGGTCTGAGACATACTTGTGGATCAATTATGACTGCAGAGGTTGAGATCGAGGATGACTCGAGTAAGGAACATTCCTGGATACAGGTTATATTGCACGTTATGAGTATATATAAAAAAAATCACGGGATGAGTGAGTTGTTATTGTGAAGGATGTAGTGTGTATGGTGTATGAATTTGCTCGGTTGCGATAAGGTAGGAGTCACTTCTTTGAGTGTTATTGTGCTAATGAGGCACATGTCTTTCGACCCGTTTGGGCGGTGCAATTTAGATTTGAGCAGAATGGATGACTCTCAAGAAGGTTCTAAAGGGTTAAAGATTCATATGTAGCAATTGAGAATTTTCGGATTTATATATCGCTAGAATCGATTATTTACATTGGATGGTGTCAGGACTTCCGGTAATTCTATATGACTATGGATTCTACATTCCAGTATAAGAAAGGTAAAAGAACAATTTTAAGTTCACATAAGATCTTTTCAGAGTGGGTGTCTCGATTGTGGTATTTATGGGGGGTAATTATGATGTGGTGAGGCTCTACAGATGTTTTGGTGGCAAAATTCTTGGGTTTGGTGACCTGCGTGGCTTGGTTGAGTTAAAGGAATTCAGTTATGATAGCTTGGTTATGTGAAAATGGATTTCAAAGTGTTCTTGATGGTTTCTACCATGGTTTGAGCCGGATATTTTCTACCGGTGTGAGGAACATGTTGTGTATTGTGATTTCCTTCTGGATGAGAGCAAATGGAAGGTTTCTAACTAATCGGGTATGTAATTTGTTGGTGACTCACAGTTGATAATAATATTCTCGTGCTTTTCACATGATGGCATGATAGATGTGGTGTGTTGTGCGGGGTTAAGATTTTCATGTACAAGGTGGCAGTTCAGTCTTGAATGGAAGGTCACGAATTTTGGACAATAGTCAGTCTCAGATATTTAGATGAATGTTATAACTGCTCAGTAATTCCTGAGAAGGGTGCACATTCAGAAGGCGCATTGTGTTTTGACTTATGGATGTTCATTGGTATTGCGGTACTCACCTGATTGATAGACTGCTGGTATTCAAATTATTTCTATGTGGCACGAAAAAATTATGAAAGTATTCCTAGTGGGATGATCATGCATGAAGGATGTGTTAGTCATTCGAGTGCTGGAGTTGTGATCAGTTACGGTGGTTCATGTGTTCTATGAATTTGGGGATTGGGAGTTCTCAGAAGTAAATTATTTCGGGGCAGCGGACTATGAAGATGAGGCCAAGTTAACTAGATAATATTACGTGTTATGGTTAAGTCATTGAGGACTTTTTAGAGGGCTATTTATGCATGCTCGGATTGCGTTTAGGCTATAATAAGCCTAGAATTGACTGTTAAGTTTTAAAGTATGATGTTTCTCATATCTGTAACATTGCGTGAGCTATTTGAGCCGTGGTTGAGGCTACATAGGTGTTAAAATCCCTGAACGAACTTGATAAATGCCTCAGTGATGAAAGATTTTCGATTTGAGCTACGATAGCACACTTTTGTACATGCCTACACTTTAGCATGTCATTTATACCAGTGCAGGAACATGAGAATCTTATCCTACTCATCATATACATGTATACCTGCTTAAATTCTCCCATATGGTATGTTGGACTGAGGTCTGGGACTATATGGGGTGGATTATGTTATTAGCACGTGAGTTGTCCGTGCAGATCCATATATTGATATTATTGGCACGTGAATTGTCCGTGCGGGGTCTATTGTTAGCACGTGAGTTGTCCGTGCAGCGTGTGGAAATCGCGTTTCCTTGATTGTTTATTTGATTAATTGTTTCCTTCCTCTACATGCTATGATATTGCCTGATCAGGGCAATTTGAAAAAATTGTGCACATGCACACACCGAGGTTCTTCTCACGGAATTTGATGAGTTGGTTTTAAATAATGTTTTGTGCTGGTTTAAAAAAAATGCAGGATTACACTGGAATAGCTAGAGTAGTTGTTTTTGGTGATAAGGTCATTGGACCTAGAATGGATACTATCGGGTTTGATTATAGCGTGTTGGAAGAATAATTTAGAATTCAGCTTAAATAATTGGCTATGGTACTTTTTGAACGAGGGAAAGCTCCATGACATGTTGATCTAGTGAGTGGTTGTGAGTTCCTATATGTTTCTTTCATTATCGGCTTCATTATCGGCAGTGTACGAAAGTTTTGGAACGAGGTTATGCGGAATGTGGGGTTTAATACTAGTACTTGGTTGGTTTTGAGTAGTTACTGTGATCGGAAATGGTGTTGCGAGTATGCGAGTTGTGTAGTACGTTGTGTGATTATATCTCAGGTTATGGTTTAGGCTTAATACAGCTTGTTCATCTTATAAAATGTGTAGATGTGAGATTCGGGTCTTGAAAAGATTTTCGGATGTTAGAAATTGGGTTCCAAGGTTTATGGGCCACGGTTAAAGTAATGATTTTTAATTATGTTGTGCTGTCGGGCCTATATGGAATAGGTTGTCGTGGGATCAGCACAGGTATATGCTCGGCAAGGTGGAATAGTGATTTGAAGGTTTAGGAACAACTCTTGGCACGTTCGAGGACGAACGTATGTTTAAGTGGGGGAGAGTGTAACGACCCCACTTTCCGTTTTGAGCATTTACATCCCGTTCAACAATTTGTAGTCTTGAGCAGCTTCGTAATGTGTATTATGACTTGTGTGAATTGTTGGCTTTGATTTTCGGATGATTCGGGATTAAATTGAAAGAACAATCCTTGTTTAGAAGCTTAAATGAAAAGAGTTGACCGAAGTTTGACTTTTGTGCAAACGACTCCGGAATAGAGTTTGGATGGTTCCAATAGCTCCGTATGGTTATTTTGGACTTAGGAGTGTGTCCGGATATTTATTTGGAAGCCCGTAGTTGATTTTGGCTTGAAATGGGAAAAGTTGGAAAATAAGTTTGACCGGGAGTTGACTTTATGATATCGGGGTCAGAATCTAGTTCTGGAAATTTTGATCGGTCTGTTATGTCAGGTATGACTTGTGTGCAAAATTTGAGGACAATCGGACTTGATTTGATATGTTTCGGCATCGAATATAATATAAGGAACAGAGCAAGGGACTCCGTGAAAGCAAGCCTAATCGTAGGAACGGCACCACAG
Source organism: Nicotiana obtusifolia (assembly GCA_002018475.1). Lineage (NCBI taxonomy): Eukaryota > Viridiplantae > Streptophyta > Magnoliopsida > Solanales > Solanaceae > Nicotiana > Nicotiana obtusifolia. The sequence continues at coordinate 149,348 of MCJB01047043.1, forward strand.
TACAAAGAAAAAAGCAAGAGACTCGAGGAAAGCAAGCTTAATCATAGGTATGAAAGTTTTCCTACAAAAAGGGGGCTGGCTATTGCCAAGCTACACCCAACGGGCTGGCTATTGCCAAGCTACACAAGCAGTTAATTTGTTTATAGTCGCAAAAGTTTTCCTACAAAAAGGGGCTGACTTCAACATTGCCAAGCTACACAACTCGGAAAACTTTTGTACTATAACCAACGTTAACTGTTCATAACTCAGAAAACTTTCGCACTACAACAAGCTAACTTTCAAAGAGTACACTTACTCTATTTTCATACATGGACCGGCCTTTCCATCATTTCGAAAGGAAGAACAAGAAGGAAATTTAGAAAGAACTCATATGTAATATATCACAATAGATTTATAAGGGGTGTACGAAAATTACAAGAAAATTCTAGGATGACTCTAAGGTTTTTCAGGAAAAGATAGCTTTCAATCAAGCAATGAATCCATGATGAACTCTTCCGAAGACGATAATCCCCCAATATTTGTCAATCAGCCAAGAGAGCCAGAGGTATCAGAGATAGATGACGAACAAGAAGGCATGACCGATGAACCAATCCCAGAAAGAAGATTTGAGCCCATGGCGTCCAAACCAGTTGGAACTGGTTTCCATACTTTCACCTTGGACGACGTCAAGGTTTCACAATGGCCTCAGAGAATCCAAGACTTCTACACCTGGATGGTGACCAAAAATTTGGTAGAACGCGAGAAGTATGCCATCCTGTCAGAACTCACTTCACGATTCTCTGGAATCCTCAGAGATTGGTGGAACTCACTTGCATTTCAAGACAAGAATATGTTTCTCACTTCCCAAGACTTTGCCTTCAACATCCGCATTCTACATGAAGTCTTCTGCGGAGATACTGGCCAAAGACAGGAGAAAATGCGTAGACAACTCTTCGAGATGAAGTGTGTGTCATTCGACAGAAATGACAATGACAGACACTTTCAAAAAATGGCCAAGATATACTTTGAGATCGGCGGCGATATCAATCTGAAGCAAGCCTTTGTCTCGTCACTTCCAAATCTACTGGCAAGCAGGACCATGACCATCATTGAAGAAATATTCCAGTCCATAACCATTCCACAGATTGGTTACATAAGGCAGGCTATCTTCGTCGCACTAGATGACATCTGTACCAAGCGCTCAGCCTTAAAGCAAATTAACCAGCACAATCCAGCGCTTGACAAAGCATGCCGCAAAGCTGATCTAATCACCGGATCAAGATGTTCCTGTAGCTCGTCCAGACGACGGAAAGAATTCAGGAGATTCAGATGGCCAAGAATTCCAGATGGACGTCCGAGATCCAAAAGGCGCACAAAATATTTCAGGCGCAGACGGTCGGGAAATTTTCACAAAAAAGACAGATGCTTCATTTGCCACAAAATTGGACATTTTGCAAAAAATTGTCCCTAATCAAGGAGATCTGTCAAACTCCTCGAAGAAATTGAAGATTACACTGGCATACATCTTGCAAAAGAGGAGGACCTTGAATCTATATTCTCTGTGGACGACGAACCCAATGACGAAACGATCTTTTCTCTTGATATCTATGAAGACCAAGGCAATGATCAGTACCAGATTTCAAAACCAGTGATCGAAGCCCGAGAAGAGATCAATGCTCTCATAGTCGTTCCTCAAGTAGAACTCAAGGTCTATACATCCAAATGGGATAAACCAGCTCGAGTTATTGCTTTCATTGACACCGGAGCTGCATCCTCACTCATAAATCCTGCTGTTTTCCCTGAAGATCAATGGGTGCCGCATTTCAAGGATTTCAACACTGCATCAAATGTGATCTTAACTACAACTGTCATTACAAAGCACCCAGTCACGATTGAGTTCTTCCCAGCATTGAAGTACAGAACCAAGCTGCTAGGAT